>JAWPHD010001721.1:0-298845 GCA_037043455.1 Cyrtodaria siliqua | reverse complement strand
ACAATGCAGACATGAATGTGTATTTTTAGGCTTCAGTGCAGACATGAATGTGTATTTTTAGGCTTCAGTGCAGACATGAATGTGTATTTCCCTATTTATGCTACAATGCAGACATGAATGTGTACTCCCCACCACTTTATGCTACAATGCAGACATGAATGTGTATTCCCCGCTTTATGCTACAATGCAGACATGAATGTGTATTCCCCACTTTATGCTACAATGCAGACATGAATGTGTATTTTTAGGCTTCAGTGCAGACATGAATGTGTATTTCCCTATTTATGCTACAATGCAGACATGAATGTGTACTCCCCACCACTTTACGCTACAATGCAGACATGAATGTGTATTCCCTGCTTTATGCTACAATGCAGACATGAATGTGTATTCCCCGCTTTAGGCTTCAATGAAGACATGAATGTGTATTCCCCACTTTATGCTACAATGCAGACATGAATGTGTATTCCCCGCTTAATGCTACAATGCTGACATGAATGTGTATTCCCCACTTTATGCTACAATGCAGACATGAATGTGTATTCCCTGCTTTAGGCTTCAATGCAGACATGAATGTGTATTCCCCACGTTATGCTACAATGCAGACATAAATGTGTATTCTCCGCTTTATGCTACAATGCAGACATGTGTATTCCCCGCTTTATGCTACAAGGCAGACATGAATGTGTATTCCTGGCTTTAGGCTACAATGCAGACATGAATGTGTATTCCCCGCTTTATGCTACAATGCAGACATGAATGTGTATTCCCCGCTTTATGCTACAAGGCAGACATGAATGTGTATTCCTGGCTTTAGGCTACAATGCAGACATGAATGTGTATTCCCCGCTTTACGCTACAATGCAGACATGAATGTGTATTCCCCGCTTTATGCTGCAATGCAGACATGAATGTGTATTCCCCCGTTATGCTACAATGCAGACATAAATGTGTATTCCCCGCTTTATGCTACAATGCAGACATGAATGTGTATTCCCCGCTTTATGCTACAAGGCAGACATGAATGTGTATTCCTGGCTTTAGGCTACAATGCAGACATGAATGTGTATTCCCCGCTTTATGCTACAATGCAGACATGAATGTGTATTCCCCGCTTTATGCTACAAGGCAGACATGAATGTGTATTCCTGGCTTTAGGCTACAATGCAGACATGAATGTGTATTCCCCGCTTTACGCTACAATGCAGACATGAATGTGTATTCCCCGCTTTATGCTGCAATGCAGACATTAATGTGTATTCCCCACTTTATGCTACAATGCAGACATGAATGTGTATTCCCTGCTTTTTGCTACAAGGCAGACATGAATGTGTATTCCCCACTTTATGCTACAATGCAGACATGAATGTGTATTCCCTGCTCTATGCTACAAGGCAGACATGAATGTGTATTCCCTGCTTTATGCTACAAGGCAGACATGACTGTGTATTTTTAGGCTTCAGTGCAGACATGAATGTGTATTTCCCACTTTATGCTACAAGGCAGACACGAATGTGTATTCCCCGCTTTAGGCTTCAATGCAGACATGAATGTGTATTCCCCACTTTATGCTACAATGCAGACATGAATGTGTATTCCCTGCATTATGCTACAATGCAGACATGAATGTGTATTCCCTGCTTTATGCTACAATGCTGACATCAATGTGTATTACCCGCTTTGTGCTACAATGCAGACATGAATGTGTATTCCCCACTTTATGCTACAATGCAGACATGAATGTGTATTCCCCATTTGATGCTACAATGCAGACATTAATATGTATTCCTGGCTTTATGGTTCAATGCAGACATGAATGTGTATTCCCCACTTTATGCTACAATGCAGACATGAATGTGTATTCCCCGCTTTATGCTACAATGCAGACATGAATGAGTATTCCCTGCTTGATGCTTCAATGCAAACATGAATGTGTATTCCCCACTTTATGCTACAATGCAGACATGAATGTTTATTCCCCATTTGATGCTACAATGCAGACATTAATATGTATTCCTGGCTTTATGGTTCAATGCAGACATGAATGTGTATTCCCCACTTTATCTTACAATGCAGACATGAATGTGTATTCCCCACTTTATGCAACAATGCAGACATGAATGTGTATTCCCTGCTTTATGCTACAATGCAGACATGAATCTGTATTTTTAGGCTTCAGTGCAGACATGAATGTGTATTTCCCTATTTATGCTACAATGCAGACATGAATGTGTACTCCCCACCACTTTATGCTACAATGCAGACATGAATGTGTATTCCCCGCTTTATGCTACAATGCAGACATGAATGTGTATTCCCCACTTTATGCTACAATGCAGACATGAATGTGTATTTTTAGGCTTCAGTGCAGACATGAATGTGTATTTCCCTATTTATGCTACAATGCAGACATGAATGTGTACTCCCCACCACTTTATGCTACAATGCAGACATGAATGTGTATTCCCTGCTTTATGCTACAATGCAGACATGAATGTGTATTCCCCGCTTTAGGCTTCAATGAAGACATGAATGTGTATTCCCCACTTTATGCTACAATGCAGACATGAATGTGTATTCCCCGCTTAATGCTACAATGCTGACATGAATGTGTATTCCCCACTTTATGCTACAATGCAGACATGAATGTGTATTCCCCGCTTTAGGCTTCAATGCAGACATGAATGTGTATTCCCTACGTTATGCTACAATGCAGACATAAATGTGTATTCCCCGCTTTATGCTACAATGCAGACATGAATGTGTATTCCCCGCTTTATGCTACAAGGCAGACATGAATGTGTATTCCTGGCTTTAGGCTACAATGCAGACATGAATGTGTATTCCCCGCTTTATGCTACAATGCAGACATGAATCATAATGTGTATTCCCCGCTTTATGCTACAAGGCAGACATGAATGTGTATTCCTGGCTTTAGGCTACAATGCAGACATGAATGTGTATTCCCCGCTTTACGCTACAATGCAGACATGAATGTGTATTCCCCACTTTATGCTGCAATGCAGACATTAATGTGTATTCCCCACTTTATGCTACAATGCAGACATGAATGTGTATTCCCCACTTTATGCTACAATGCAGACATGAATGTGTATTCCCTGCTTTTTGCTACAAGGCAGACATGAATGTGTATTCCCCACTTTGTGCTACAATGCAGACATGAATGTGTATTCCCTGCTTTATGCTACAAGGCAGACATGAATGTGTATTCCCCACTTTATGCTACAATGCAGACATGAATGTGTATTCCCCGCTTTAGGCTTCAATGCAGACATGAATGTGTATTCCCTGCTTTATGCTACAAGGCAGACATGACTGTGTATTTTTAGGCTTCAGTGCAGACATGAATGTGTATTTCCCACTTTATGCTACAAGGCAGACACGAATGTGTATTCCCCGCTTTATGCTACAATGCAGACATGAATGTGTATTCCCTGCTTTATGCTACAATGCAGACATGAATGTGTATTCTTGGCTTTATGCTACAATGCAGATATGAATGTGTATTCCCCACTTTATGCTACAATGCTGACATGAATGTGTATTCCCCACTTTATGCTACAATGCAAACATGAATGTGTATTCCCCGCTTTAGGCTTCAATGCAGACATGAATGTGTATTCCCCACGTTATGCTACAATGCAGACATGAATGTGTATTCCCCGCTTTATGCTACAATGCAGACATGAATGTGTATTCCCTGCTTTATGCTACAAGGCAGACATGAATGTGTATTCCTGGCTTTAGGCTACAATGCAGACATGAATGTGTATTCCCCGCTTTATGCTACAATGCAGACATGAATGTGTATTCCCCGCTTTATGCTACAAGGCAGACATGAATGTGTATTCCTGGCTTTAGGCTACAATGCAGACATGAATGTGTATTCCCCGCTTTACGCTACAATGCAGACATGAATGTGTATTCCCCGCTTTATGCTACAATGCAGACATGAATGTGTATTCCCTGCTCTATGCTACAAGGCAGACATGAATGTGTATTCCCTGCTTTATGCTACAATGCAGACATGAATGTGTATTCCCCACTTTATGCTACAATGCAGACATGAATGTGTATTCCCCGCTTTAGGCTTCAATGCAGACATGAATGTGTATTCCCTGCTTTATGCTTCAAGGCAGACATGACTGTGTATTTTTAGGCTTCAGTCCAGACATGAATGTGTATTCCCCGCTTTATGCTACAATACAGACATGAATGTGTATTCCCTGCTTAATGCTACAATGCAGACATGAATGTGTATTCCCTGCTTTATGCTACAATGCAGTCATGAATGTGTATTCTTGGCTTTATGCTACAACGCAGACATGAATGTGTATTCCCCACTTTATGCTACAATGCAGACATGAATGTGTATTCCCTGCTTAATGCTAGAATGCAGACATGAATGTGTATTCCTGGCTTTATGGTTCAATGCAGACATGAATGTGTATTCCCCGCTTTATGCTACAATACAGACATGAATGTGTATTCCCCACTTTATGCTACAATGCAGACATGAATGTGTATTCCCTGCTTTATGCTACAATGCAGACATGAATGTGTATTCCTGGCTTTATGCTACAATGCAGACATTAATGTGTATTCCCTACTTTATGCTACAATGCAGACATGAATGTGTATTCCCCACGTTATGCTACAATGCAGACATGAATGTGTATTCCCCGCTTTATGCTACAAGGCAGACATGAATGTGTATTCCCTGCTTTATGCTACAATGCAGACATTAATGTGTATTCCCCACCACTTTATGCTACAATGCAGACATGAATGTGTATTCCCCGCTTTATGCTACAATGCAGACATGAATGTGTATTCCCCACTTTATGCTACAATGCAGACATGAATGTGTATTTTTAGGCTTCAGTGCAGACATGAATGTGTATTTCCCTATTTATGCTACAATGCAGACATGAATGTGTACTCCCCACCACTTTATGCTACAATGCAGACATGAATGTGTATTCCCTGCTTTATGCTACAATGCAGACATGAATGTGTATTCCCCGCTTTAGGCTTCAATGAAGACATGAATGTGTATTCCCCACTTTATGCAACAATGCAGACATGAATGTGTATTCCCCGCTTAATGCTACAATGCTGACATGAATGTGTATTCCCCACTTTATGCTACAATGCAGACATGAATGTGTATTCCCCGCTTTAGGCTTCAATGCAGACATGAATGTGTATTCCCTACGTTATGCTACAATGCAGACATAAATGTGTATTCCCCGCTTTATGCTACAATGCAGACATGAATGTGTATTCCCCGCTTTATGCTACAAGGCAGACATGAATGTGTATTCCTGGCTTTAGGCTACAATGCAGACATGAATGTGTATTCCCCGCTTTATGCTACAATGCAGACATGAATCAGAATGTGTATTCCCCGCTTTATGCTACAAGGCAGACATGAATGTGTATTCCTGGCTTTAGGCTACAATGCAGACATGAATGTGTATTCCCCGCTTTACGCTACAATGCAGACATGAATGTGTATTCCCCGCTTTATGCTGCAATGCAGACATTAATGTGTATTCCCCACTTTATGCAACAATGCAGACATGAATGTGTATTCCCTGCTTTTTGCTACAAGGCAGACATGAATGTGTATTCCCCACTTTGTGCTACAATGCAGACATGAATGTGTATTCCCTGCTCTATGCTACAAGGCAGACATGAATGTGTATTCCCTGCTTTATGCTACAAGGCAGACATGAATGTGTATTCCCCACTTTATGCTACAATGCAGACATGAATGTGTATTCCCCGCTTTAGGCTTCAATGCAGACATGAATGTGTATTCCCTGCTTTATGCTACAAGGCAGACATGACTGTGTATTTTTAGGCTTCAGTGCAGACATGAATGTGTATTTCCCACTTGATGCTACAAGGCAGACACGAATGTGTATTCCCCGCTTTAGGCTTCAATGCAGACATGAATGTGTATTCCCTGCTTTATGCTACAATGCAGACATGAATGTGTATTCTTGGCTTAATGCTACAATGCAGACATGAATGTGTATTCCCCACTTTATGCTACAATGCTGACATGAATGTGTATTCCCCACTTTATGCTACAATGCAAACATGAATGTGTATTCCCCGCTTTAGGCTTCAATGCAGACATGAATGTGTATTCCCCACGTTATGCTACAATGCAGACATGAATGTGTATTCCCCGCTTTATGCTACAATGCAGACATGAATGTGTATTCCCTGCTTTATGCTACAAGGCAGACATGAATGTGTATTCCTGGCTTTAGGCTACAATGCAGACATGAATGTGTATTCCCCGCTTTATGCTACAATGCAGACATGACTGTGTATTCCCCGCTTTATGCTACAAGGCAGACATGAATGTGTATTCCTGGCTTTAGGCTACAATGCAGACATGAATGTGTATTCCCCGCTTTACGCTACAATGCAGACATGAATGTGTATTCCCCGCTTTATGCTACAATGCAGACATGAATGTGTATTCCCTGCTCTATGCTACAAGGCAGACATGAATGTGTATTCCCTGCTTTATGCTACAATGCAGACATGAATGTGTATTCCCCACTTTATGCTACAATGCAGACATGAATGTGTATTCCCCGCTTTAGGCTTCAATGCAGACATGAATGTGTATTCCCTGCTTTATGCTTCAAGGCAGACATGACTGTGTATTTTTAGGCTTCAGTGCAGACATGAATGTGTATTCCCCGCTTTATGCTACAATACAGACATGAATGTGTATTCCCTGCTTAATGCTACAATGCAGACATGAATGTGTATTCCCTGCTTTATGCTACAATGCAGTCATGAATGTGTATTCTTGGCTTTATGCTACAACGCAGACATGAATGTGTATTCCCCACTTTATGCTACAATGCAGACATGAATGTGTATTCCCTGCTTAATGCTAGAATGCAGACATGAATGTGTATTCCTGGCTTTATGGTTCAATGCAGTCATGAATGTGTATTCTTGGCTTTATGCTACAACGCAGACATGAATGTGTATTCCCCACTTTATGCTACAATGCAGACATGAATGTGTATTCCCTGCTTAATGCTAGAATGCAGACATGAATGTGTATTCCTGGCTTTATGGTTCAATGCAGACATGAATGTGTATTCCCCGCTTTATGCTACAATACAGACATGAATGTGTATTCCCCACTTTATGCTACAATGCAGACATGATTGTGTATTCCCTGCTTTATGCTACAATGCAGACATTAATGTGTATTCCCTACTTTATGCTACAATGCAGACATGAATGTGTATTCCCCACGTTATGCTACAATGCAGACATGAATGTGTATTCCCCGCTTTATGCTACAATGCAGACATGAATGTGTATTCCCTGCTTTATGCTACAATGCAGACATTAATGTATATTCCCCACTTTATGCTACAATGCAGACATGAATGTGTATTCCCCGCTTTATGCTACAATGCAGACATGAATGTGTATTCCCTGCTTTATGCTACAATGCAGACATTAATGTATATTCCCCACTTTATGCTACAATGCAGACATGAATGTGTATTCCCTGCTTTTTGCTACAAGGCAGACATGAATGTGTATTCCCCACTTTATGCTACAATGCAGACATGAATGTGTATTCCCTGCTCTATGCTACAAGGCAGACATGAATGTGAATTCCCTGCTTTATGCTACAATGCAGACATGAATGTGTATTCCCCACTTTATGCTACAATGCAGACATGAATGTGTATTCCCCGCTTTAGGCTTCAATGCAGACATGAATGTGTATACCCTGCTTTATGCTTCAAGGCAGACATGACTGTGTATTTTTAGGCTTCAGTGCAGACATGAATGTGTATTTCCCACTTTATGCTACAAGGCAAGACATGAATGTGTATTCCCCGCTTTATGCTACAATACAGACATGAATGTGTATTCCCTGCTTTATGCTACAATGCAGCATGAATGTGTATTTTCTTGGCTTTATGCTACAACGCAGACATGAATGTGTATTCCCCACTTTATGCTACAATGCAGACATGAATGTGTATTCCCCGCTTTAGGCTTCAATGCAGACATGAATGTGTATTCCCTGCTTTATGCTACAATGCAGTCATGAATGTGTATTCTTGGCTTTATGCTACAACGCAGACATGAATGTGTATTCCCCACTTTATGCTACAATGCAGACATGAATGTGTATTCCCTGCTTAATGCTAGAATGCAGACATGAATGTGTATTCCTGGCTTTATGGTTCAATGCAGACATGAATGTGTATTCCCCGCTTTATGCTACAATACAGACATGAATGTGTATTCCCCACTTTATGCTACAATGCAGACATGAATGTGTATTCCCTGCTTTATGCTACAATGCAGACATGAAGACATGAATGTGTATTCCTGGCTTTATGCTACAATGCAGACATTAATGTGTATTCCCTACTTTATGCTACAATGCAGACATGAATGTGTATTCCCCATGTTATGCTACAATGCAGACATGAATGTGTATTCCCCGCTTTATGCTACAATGCAGACATGAATGTGTATTCCCTGCTTTATGCTACAATGCAGACATGAATGTGTATTCCTGGCTTTATGGTTCAATGCAGACATGAATGTGTATTCTCCACTTTATGCTACAATGCAGACATGAATGTGTATTCCCCGCTTTATGCTACAATGCAGACATTAATGTGTATTCCCCACTTTATGCTACAATGGAGACATGAATGTGTATTCCTGGCTTTATGGTTCAATGCAGACATGAATGTGTATTCCCCGCTTTATGGTGCAATGCAGACATGAATGTGTATCCCCCACTGTATGCTACAATGCAGACATGAATGTGTATTCCCCGCTTTAGGCTACAATGCAGACATGAATGTGTATTCCCTGCTTTATGCTACAATGCAGACATGAATGTGTATTACCCACTTTATGCTACAATGCAGAAACGAATGTGTATTCCCTGCTTTATGCTACAATGCAGACATGAATGTGTATTCCCTGCTTTATGCTACAATGCAGACATGAATGTGTATTCCCCGCTTTATGCTACAATGCAGACATGAATGTGTATTCCCCACTTTATGCTTCAATGCAGACATGAATGTGTATTCCCCACTTTATGCTACAATGCAGACATGAATGTGTATTCCCCGCTTAATGCTACAATGCAGACATGAATGTGTATTTCCCTCTTTATGCTTCATTGCAAACATGAATGTGTATTCCCCGCTTTATGCTACAATGCAGACATGAATGTGTATTCCCTGCTTTATGCTACAATGCAGACATGAATGTGTATTCCTGGCTTTATGCTACAATGCAGACATGAATGTGTATTCCTCGCTTTATGCTACAATGCAGATATGAATGTGTATTCCTGGCTTCATGCTTCGTTGCAGACATGAATGTGTATTCCTGGCTTTATGCTACAATGCAGACATGAATGTGCATTCCCCACTTTATGCTACAATGCAGACATGAATGTGTATTCCCCGCTTTATGCTACAATGCAGACATGAATGTGTATTCCCCACTTTATGCTACAATGCAGACATGAATGTGTATTCCCCGCTTTATGCTACAATGCAGTTATAAATGTGTATTTCCCACTTTATGCTTCATTGCAAACATGAATGTGTATTCCCCGCTTTATGCTACAATGCAGACATGAATGTGCATTCCGAGCTTTATGCTACAATGCAGACATGAATGTGTATTCCCTGCTTTATGCTACAATGCAGACATGAATGTGTATTCCCCACTTTATGCTTCAATGCAGACATGAATGTGTATTCCCCACTTTATGCTACAATGCAGTCATGTGTATTCCCTGCTTTATGCTACAATGCAGACATGAATGTGTATTCCCCGCTTTAGGCTTCAATGCAGACATGAATGTGTATTCCCCGCTTCATGCTACAATGCAGACATGAATGTGTATTCCCCGCTTTAGGCTTCAATGCAAACAGGTTCTCGTTTCAGGTACTTTAAGCTTCAATTCAGACATGCATGTATATTTCCAGATTTACATTCAATTCGGACATGTACATGTATTCTCAATTTATACTTCAATTCAGACATGTATTCATAGCTTTATGTTTCAATGCATGCTGAATAAACAAAATTCACACGTATGGTGTTTGAGACCTCATGAAAAAGAATGATGTTGCTATGATCCAATGAATAATTGGTGCAGTCATAATGCAGTACATCCAAATAAGTAAACACTCATGACTGGAAAATAACTGAAAATAACAAAGTTTACAATAACAACTACCAATCGTAACTCTCTAACATGTACCATAGCAGTGATGTTCTGTGCAGGGTTAAGTTTATCTCTCAGTGCATGTGAAGCATAAAGCTAAATCAGTTTGTCTACAAGCTTAAAAATTAAGACAATTGAATAAATCTGGGGTTTTATGGCGCACCAACACAAAAAGGCTATATGGCACCAACAGAAATGAACACTCATTTCCTATGTTGAATGCTCCTAGAACCTTCTGACCTGCAAAACTGCAGAATGGCCCTAGAACCTTTTCACCTGCAGAATTGCAGACTGGGCATGAACCTCTCACTTGCAGAACTGCAAAGTTGCTGCAAATTCTGTTGCAGATACTCCGTGTTTCGCTAGAGCACATGATCATTGTCTTCTGCCACTACTCAACTGGCAACTGAAATACTACGGGATGATTTATGACAATAGCAAATATTGAAACCAGTTATAATTATGACCGGCATGTCGAACCTTGCATTCCAAAATGTAGGTCAAGGTTAATTATGGTTGCTTACTGATAGGAATGCAAAGTGGAGATCAATTTTATATTTTCAACCAAATTAGCAACAATAAGTCATGCATTTTACTTAAGCGGCTCAATTAAAAGGGAGACATGGGTTGTTTCTTGAAGGGTTAAAATACTGCACACATGCTTGTATGTGGGATTTCACTCGTATCTAAATACGTTAACAGGAATTTGAATTAGTTTTTTAACTGCTCAAAACATACAATTTAGTTTACATTTTCCCAAAGAGATGGAAATAATTCAGAGGAATTTGAGATTCCTTCTATTCAATGGATTTCTCTGGTTCTTATAACATGTCCAGAAAATGAACTCGAATACATGGGACAGCCTGGTTAACGTTCTTTTTAAACACAAGTCAGTGAGAGTAAGTGACTTTCAACTTTCAAACCAGCAAATGGATTCCTATCTCAAATGCTTTCATGAAGAAATGGATCCTTATCTCAAATGCTTTCATGAAGAAATGGATCTTTCATGAAGAAGTGGATCCTTATCTCAAATGTTTTTATAATTAGAAGAGTGGGTATGTATCCAAAATTCTCTTTGATAGGGGAAGGGTCAATATTCCATATGCTTTAAAGGGAAAGGGTCCATATCCAAAAATACTCACAGTATCTTAAACATTAAGAACATCACTGCAGTGTATTTTATGAAAGGGCTGACGGTATCATGTCATGTGACTTAATTTTAGTCATGTGACTTGTCATAAGCATGATCAATGTGACTTGTCATAAGCATGATCATACTGAAGGCACAATAATAGTATGTCCATACTGTATTGTCCATACCGATCTAACAAGTGTTAAGCTTACATTTCGATATTAAGTAAGGAATTTATTTACACAGGGTAACCTAAATACTTAAAAAATTAGCTGCTAGATTTTCACCTGCTTGCCTTTTTGTTGTTTGTTTTTTGTCTGCCGTCGAAAGTTATTGACCTCCTTAAAACAATGTGCATTATCGCATCAATTATTCTGTTATTAGACACTCAACTGTATTACAATTGACTGTATTACAAATGTATTACCTGTTGATTACAAATATACAGCTGCATAACATACAACTGTGTTACTTTTGTTTCATAGGAATAATAGAAAAATAAATTAACTCTTGCTCTTAATTGGAAAAAGTAACTCTAGCAATTAATTTATTATGGCCTTACATTAAGGTTTCCCCATTGAATGTTTTTTTTTAATAATTATACTGTGCCCTAAACTCCCTGCTGTTTTAACATTTGAATAGTTACTGGGTCAAAATAGTTAGTAATGCAAAATGTGACGTTTGATAAAAGTTTGCTTTCAATACCATCAGCACCTTCAAATTAAAGAGTTTATTTTAGTTGATATTTTACCCTAGCTGTATTTTGATGCTACCCAAGCTGGAGTGAGAGATATAGAAAAAGAAAGAAGAAACACATTGTTAATTAGTAAACCCTTTGGAGATACTGCCAATTCATAATGTGACATTTATATCTCAATACATATGCTGAAACCGACTTTCCAAATGTTTCACAACCAATATCGACACCACAGGCCCTATATATGTATGTGGTCCGGCTATTATGCAAACACCTTAGAAAATTCACACAGTTTTGAAGCCAAGAGGAAGATATACATGTGTGACACATTATATCTGAAAAAGATCTGAGGTAAAAAATTTCAACTTAAATTACTCCACTGAATGTAAAACAATTAGAGGGGTTCAATGCAACAGTGTTGTATCTTCTTCTTCATGAATATGTATTTACAACAGTGTTAACCCCTAACCCACGACATATATATGATGGACTGTTCTTTCGTTGAATTAAGACGAGTTACTCGCAGACTGATCTGGGTTTACAATGGACGTACAATTATTATAGTCGTGCTTAGCGGGTTAAGCTGAATCTAAATCATTAGTGACATTATCCTGGACTATCAGAAACACAAGGACCATCATATATGATTCAAGAACAAAACGAAGAATATTTTGCAATTATGCTTATTGGCAATTTGCTGCAATCCCTCAAAGAAAAGCGTCCTGGAGATTAAAAGCATGTGTCAAAATGCCCAATCAGTGGAACAGAACTATTTCAAATTTCTGCTACATGAGCAGCATAGTTAATGGAAAGCTTGATTCAAAAGCACATAATATGTGAAGCAAGACTAAGATACCACTATGATTCAGAGTTTGATATTACTTGTGAACGGCTACGTATTATGGATTGGTGTAAAGAAATCAGCTACCCATTAATGACACAAATTTGTTTTTATATATATATTTATTTTTTTTTATTTCTTTACAAACTATTGCATGTATCGATGAAGTGAAATTACGCTTAGCTTAGCAAAATAAGCCTATCTGAAGTAGCAAACAACATTTCTGATGAAGTCTCAACATCAACAACAAAAGCAAGTACAATTTTTCAAATCTTTGTAAAAATAAATTTTGTGTAAGATGATATACAGCCTGTTAAAGGGACTGGATGCAATCTGGAAACATTGTGGAGTTCTATTCAAAAAATAATAAAACATTATCAAGCTTCAATTTTTCTGTCCAATTCAGTTATCATTTATGAAAAGGTTTAATACCGAAAAACTTGACTGCAATTTTTGTTTTATAAATCACTAGTAGTAATTAATGTGAGTTTTCTTGCTTTGTGCATGAAATACCTTTTTATTTAATTGTGTCAAGTGTTAAGTTGTTGTTGTTTTTATTTCAAATGTTAAACAAGTGGAGTAATTTCTTATTTCATCAATTTATGAAACAATGCATGATTCACTACAGTAATTTAAAAAATCCCAAATTATTGGTCAATAAACCAAGACCAGAATATTTAAATCGCCTCCAGCCCCTTTAACACGCAAGTCAGGTTATTCTCAATGCTTGTATTTATCTATAAACATGACATGTGAAGTACAAGCTGAACTCAAAACATGAACTGTATCAATTAATAATTATAATTTCGGAGTATGTATACATTATATATGGCTGAATGTTTACAATATAAGCAAAAACAATGACATACTGATAGTTTATAGACTAGTTTTGACTATTTAAAAAAAATTGTAAATGAAATAAAAGTGAATGTTGTACTTTATGCAGACGGTAGCTTCCTTGTGATGTCATATAGGTCGGGATCCCGTGAGTGTGCATCTGTCTTATTGTTTAATTTATTACAGAAAAATGTGCCATAATACCACCAGTATATCAACTAAATTCTTTATTTTTTGGCCCAACATTATGCATTGTTTGTATTTTACATGGAGACATTTAAAGGGCTTCAAACATGGAACAAAACATCAAGTGAAATGTTGATGGAAAGACATTTGACCAGTGCCGAAAGGTGATCAAAATGTACTTTGGCAATATTAGTAAGTTATAAAACAGTTACATACACACTCATGGGATCTCCGTTTACAAGAAGAAATTCTCCGATAAACCTCAACGTCAATTCTCAGGCAGTAAACAAAGCTTAAGTGTGTGCATATTCTGTACGCCACTGAATACACACACACCATCCACTGTCCAATAATACTTACCCACAATTATGATTATTATGACTACTATGATGCTGATCAAAATTAGCCACATCTGAAATCAAAATCAACACAAACGTGCAAAACAACGAAAAACTACAAAACTGTGCACATTAAAATAACAAACTAAATATTACGACAACTTAAATCGCGTGAAATCATTTGTTTTTCATGGGCACTCAATTATGTGTGGTTTCTCTTTTAAGGCATTTAAGAGGAAATATACTTTTGTGTTTTACTTGCATTTATTAGCGAACTGAATCATCGATTTTAAAACATAATCAATGAAAAAGTCTAACAGTCGGTGGACCCGGATGTCAGACCACTGGATTTGTGTAGCCCCACCCATGATCAATAAATGATTTCAAGCTGTATCTATCTATCATGCACACAACATATTATAGTTAGCATGAAAACAACATGATAAAGTCTCAGGAAAATGTGCTGGTGAACTGACCGAAGAACAGAATATACCTAAAAAGTTGAAATAAAAATGAAGATATGTTGTGGCATCATCAGACAAGAGAGCTAAAAAAACAAAACAAAATTAGTTTCAACTGAGACAGCTAGAATTTAAACTAAAAAAATAATTGATTTTTTGTAATAAATGCTAGACACTGTAACATGTAAACATATAACTGTTTTTCAGTTGCCATTCTAAGTGCATATGTGCAAAACATGGGCCAAACAGAAAACCAGTGAAATGAATGTGTACACTATTCTCATGCATTTATTGTGCACTGAAAAATAAAGAATTTCATTAGTATGTTAATAGTATGGGGGTGGGGCATTTTTATGGATGAAAGGAACTGTTGAGGACAAAACAAACGACGAGAGCACCGCCAACGGTGCAGACACTCGACTTTGGCGACATTACAATTGATAAACAAGGTTTCCATCAATTACATACAAGCTTTAACCAAGATGTCTAAGTATAAAAGGGGCCATAATTTTGTTATAATAAAAACATGGGCTATACAAGATGCCAGATAAATGTGTGAAGTTTCAATCCATTATGTAAAGTACTTTTGGAGATGTAAACTTACATACAAACTTTAACCAAATTTTCAAAGAATAAAAGAGGCCATAATTTTGTTAAAATAAAAAGCAAGAGTTATAGAACCTGGCTCTGTGGTGTTGTCTTATGATGCTGAATGCATGTGTGAAGTTTTAATCCATTATGTAAAGTACTTTGCGAGATACAAATTTACATACAAACCATAGCCAAATTTCTTAAGTACAAAAGGGGCCATAATTTTGTTTAAATAGATACAAGAGTTATAGAACCTGGCTCTGTGGTGTTGTGTTATGATGCCCAGTACATGTGTGAAGTTTTAATCTATTATAAGTTCTTTTTGCAAGTTACAATCTTGCTTACAAACTGTACTAAGTTTTCTAAGTATGAAAGGGGCCATAATTCTGTCAAATTAAAAGCAGGGCTCGGACTCTGTGGTGTCATCTAATGATACTGATGTGTGGAGTTCAATCCACTTTGTAAAGTCAAGTGGTTTGGAAGATACAAACTTACAACCAAGCTACATGTGTGAAGTTTCAATCCATTGTGTAAATCCATTGTATAAAGTGGTTTGGGAAATACAAACTTTAAAAATTGGAAGACGTCTTCATCACTGGATGAAATCAAGTCAAATGGCATTAAACCTTCAAAAAATGTCATATCACTTAGCTTTAGTTCTACGAATTTGTCAGAAAAACTGTCAAAAACAATGAAATATATAAGAAATGGGTTAGCCAGTATTGAAACGTTGCATTTTGCGACAGTAAATCTCTATGTAATTTAACGGCTGCAATTTGTGTGTTTTGCAATCAGTTAATGCTTATCATTAAACAAAAGTTGCACAATTTAGTCATAAAATTCGAAACATCAATATAGTTAACCATGTATATATATAAGACTTGTTTTCTCAAAATAAACATTCCGACACTTAATTTCACACGTCTTGCTAAGGATGTTAAAGCAGTACAACAGCTGGTTTATTAGAACTGAACTACAGTAACACACAACAAAACACAAGGAAACAACACATCTATGTCTGAGGTAAAAGGCCATCTACGGTGTATGTCAGAGGTGAAAGGTCATCTAAGCTGGAACTGTGCTGGTTCATGCAACAACATGGAAAACTTACCAATGATTATAACGACAATAACCCCAATAATACCGCCTAATATCAACATCATCTAGACATGGCAAATAAAAACGTAAAGTTAATGATATTAATTTATTGTTTATGCCTTATGCTGGAGACCTTGGAGAAAATGAATAGACTTTTGGCAGCAAAGTCTGCGTCTACTTGATAAGAAGCATGAACATTTTACTGCTTTTCATATATTTCATGATAGCGATATCGTAGCATCAGCAAACAGAAGTGGATATTCTTTGCTGGGCCTGAAACTTGTTTTATCAGAATGTTCTTGAAACTATTGTGTGTTTTTTCCATTCATATATCAAAAGTTCATAAATGTGTCGCTCAGAGTTTAATATTCAACAGTAGTGTGTGGCCGACAGGAAGGTGGGTGAATATTTATATTATCCAACCCTGATTCTTTGTACCTGTAATAACTTAAAAGTGGCATTCAGAGATTAAACACCGCAGGATCACTTCAGTTTGCAGTAAAGAAAAAGTTTTAAAAAAGTTTTAAAAGAACAGGTGGGAAATTTAAAATAAATACGGTTCAATATGCAATCTGAAACTGAAACAAAGGAGTTAAGAAACATAATTACGGAAAATTATAAATTATACGGATATGTGAAAATAATCAAATTTCAAATTATTTAAATAGGATTATCGCGAGCAATCCACCTTTGAAGTTTCAGGAGATTAGCTTCATGGGGAGAGGAGTTACAGGGCAGACAAGGATATTCATAACCGGGTCATAATGACCTTGAGCTTTGAACTACATATATTAAAATCAGTAGGGGTAATCCTCTCACCACAGGCAGTCCACTCACAGTTTCATCAGATTTGATTCAGAAGAAAAGGAGTTATAGAAAGGACAAGAATTGTAATGATCGGGTCAAGTTGACTACCGAAATCAATAGCGATCATCCTCTCACCACAGGCAGTTCTGTTTCATGGGATTTGCTTCAGAATGAAAGGAGTTAAAAAGCGGACAAGGATTTTCATGATCGGGTCATGGTGAGCTTGACCTTTGACCTACTGACATCAAAATTATTACCGGTGGATATTAGACAAAAAAAAATAGGTGTGTTTCCTATTGCATGCTCTAAAAAATTAGGGTCGGTAGAAAGGCATTTTCTTTCTTTTTCTTTTTTTTTTTGGAGCAAGATATTGTGAGATTCTATATGTATTTATCTCATAAACCCCATACAAGTTGATTATACAACTGAAAGTTTCTCTGTGATGTCAGTTTACCTCGATATATTGTGATAAATCATTGTTCAGAATATATATTTTTTTTTTTTCATAAAAAGTTTTAGGGTCGGCCCCTTAAAAATAGGGTCGGTCGGGCCACCGGAAACGCAGGTATTTTTTTTTTGGCCTTAATCCTCTCACCACAGGCAGTCCACCCATTAAGTTTCATGACATTTGCTTCTGGGGGAGAGGAGTTACAGAGCGGTCAAGGTTGTATCTACAGATGGACTGACCGAAATAAGTATACCAACAATGAATTAACGATGGACATGATGGATATTGTTTGTATTTCAACATATCTGCAAATAATAACAACCTGAATTTCATATTTCTTCCTGTAAAACCACCACACACTAGGCCGATTTTAACTTTCAGTTAACATGTGTGGCCATCTTTTTAGAAGTAGGTTACTGACCTGGGCCCCGTTTTATTAAACATCTTACGATAAGTCTCAAATTTTAAAACTGTTCATATTTTTGCACCTAAGCAATCAATGTAGACAATTATGCGTGCATTATGTGCAGATATATCACATGTATAAGAAAATGAAATTAGTGAATTGCAAATCAAAGTAAAGAATTTAAGAAATTAACTTACGATCCACATTGTCGTAAGTTGTTTCATAAAAGCGGGCCCTGGTAATACAATAAAACATTACGAAGTATTAGTCTTTATGGTATGACAAACACATGTTGAATAGAGTATGTTACCTTGCAGTTTTTCCACCAGAATTTTCTTTTTAGTTTGCCTGCACTCGCCTCAAACTGCGACGCACCTGCCTGTAACGCATCTGAAGAAAACAGAAGAAAAAAATACATCAATGACACGGGCCGATTCATGTGCAGCAGTTGATGTGTATATGTAGTGTCTTGATATTGGAATACAAACCTGAATTTAAATTAATTTCAGCTGACAAACCCCCAATGCTGATTTGTAATTTTATAACATTTCAATTTCAAGTTTTTCTCTCCTCTTTCTCTATCACTTTCATTTCCGTCTTTTTTCTTTTCTTTCATCAAGCCATAATGTTAAATGAAAAGTATACAAATATGTTGTGGGAAGGACCATAACTAATATTGGGAGAACTTGTGGCCCAACCCTATTGCTGTGTAAATATTTATTTGAAATAAGTTTAAACACAGAGAACAGTAATGATCACTGACATTATGGAAGTACATGTAGGCGTGCATATATTGGATATTTCTTGTTTGCACAAGAACCTACTGTTTTTATCACGCACTGCGATTACTTTGTACCAATGAAAACGTTTTTTTAACATTTATTAAAAACCTCAAATGTTAAATTGTTAATAATGACACATGTAAAGAAGAGTTCTAAGCTCTAATTTTAAGTACAATAGTATGTATTTCATGTGATTATGTCCGATACGACAGGAAACCAGACCAATAATAATATAGGTATTTTATGTGACGTTCTTATATAAGCCTATGACGACAGGAAACCAGTACAACATGTACTTTATGTGATGTTGCCTGTTTGTAAGTTTATGATAAGAAAACAAACCTGTCGGCTCTAGAACAACAAGGCAACAACTTACCTGCTCTGTCATCTAGTTCCGATATTTTCTGATCTCTCTCCAAAACTTTGTCTACATTTACTCTCATAATATCCACAACCTAAAGAATCAAAGACAGTTCATGTGTATTATGTATACTTTTATTTATCTAATTAACAATATTATATACTGAATTTTTTTAATGTTTACATCAGAGGTTGACTGGTTGCGATATTCGGTTGGATACTGGAGATGTACACTTACAAATTGCAGCAAAATCAGCGTGCCAGTCAAAAGAAACGATAACTGTGTAATCGCTATGGGTACAGACCTTTCATTTTTACCTAGATCAAGCAATTTTAAAAGCAAGTGCTTTGGCCATCCTTAAAAAAATATTTGTTTGCGTTTTCCCGACCCTGGACTTCATAAATGGGTACGTGGGTAGGCAATTTTTTTTAATTTTTTTTGGCCAAGGACAGTAAACACCTTAAGGAATTAAAGAAAAATATACTGAAGATAGCAACAAACTTTTAATGTTAAAGAATTGTTATAAAAAGTTTTAGGTAGGGCCCTTTTTAGTTGGTAGGTAGGGAAACAGCAAACCAACAATTTTTTATGTTCGGCTTTAGCGATCCCGATAACAGGAGTTGCCGTTCATTCCAAAAATGTGCGCAAAACATTTTTTCAACCAAGCTCAATGGTATCGATATTGAGCCCCATACAAATCATATACAAATATTAAGTGATTCAACTGACAATGTTTTCGCGAAGATAATTTAAAAATTGTCCAGAAAAACTCTGGAAATCAGGACTTTGTTTACATCTGTAGGTTTTAACAGATGGAAAGATGTGGTAATTTGTTATACGACTACCTGCATTCTGTATTGTGCTGTTATGTCCTCTATACACGGACACGGCAGTTTTAAAACTGAAAATTTACCCCTTATGATTTTCGGGAGTAAATATTTCTGTGATTACCCTCAGTTTTAGTGAAAATAAAGATTTTAACCCTCACATTTGAATGTTGATCACTCATCGAGTCCAAAACATTATCTGGGGCTCTGTAAATCCATATGTCTGAGTTAGCGACCGCCGTTATACCTCAGTATGGATATTTTTGGAAATCAGCCCATCTTGCATTGAATTTGATTTGATGGGTAGGAAGTGTGCTTCCCGAGCATCCTAACATGTTACAAATATATTCTTGAATGTATGAATGTAATCAATACAAGTAGTCCGGCCACATCTAAAATAGTCTGGTTTACTTTAACCATACCCATCCAGGGCTTTCCTTAATGACCGGTAGGTGGGTGATTTACCCTCATACTTTCTACAGATTTACCAAATGTTAAAATTTAAAGAATCATTGGTTTCTATCTTTATAATCCACAGATTTTCTCGTTGTTCAAAAAAGTTCAGTAAAAAACAATGTTGAAGTATCTTATCCCCTACCTCGTCAACTTGTGCCTGTGTTTGCTGCAGACGTTTACTTTCCATGTTCCTCGGTGCTGGACCATCACCTGGCGCAGACCTGAAATACATGGCATAGAATAGGTCAGTTACCATCTTGTTAACAATTCTACAGAAGTCCTATCGTCTCAATCAATATCAGAGGAGTCCAGCGGCAGACAAAGCAACATAGAAGGGGAATGAATATAAAGGATATGTTACATGTATGTACACTTACAGAAAAACACTACAAGTAGCTGAAGAAAGCATCAACGTAGCAGCCGACATTTGAAAATCTCCGTCTGTCACCTTTTATTGACACCACTGACTCCTGTACATACGATGTCAGCAGTAACAAACAAGTAATATCCTTCAAAAACAGTTCTCATTGTATCGATTTAGGCTGGGAAAGCAATATTTCCTGTCTAGTACATGTAACCCCTTATTTGTGTTATTAGTATCAGGCCTTGTAAGTATGGTTTTTCACCGTATGGTTAGAGAGAATTGAACTACTGATATTTGGAGTGTTAGTAGTTTGGTGCATTCAACTCTTGGTGGCTTGGTGAATGAATGAGAATGTAAGACACGCGGGCAATCTGGATAATTGTTTTAAAACTCGTGTCATCCTGTTAGTTTTCAACGCAACTTCATATTTGCAAATAAATATTAAGTCGCTATCCCGCCAATATAAGCCAAATTTTACATTATATGTACAGCATTTCTAAACATACTGACCATGAGGTATATATACTACATATCCAAACTCTTTAGACAAACTATAAATGGTTTTAACCAGCCAGGCCAAACCCCAATACCGAAACGTCAAATTAAGAGTTACAACTCATAATTCTTTTACCGCATATTCCATCACGGATATTTTTAGAACCCGTTAATAAAACTTTACTTTTAATCGGCACATATTCATTATTATATGACCTGAACACCTGGTTCGAGTTTTCGTACACGGATTTATAGTGGAATTTTGCCGTTTATTTGGCGGTTTAGTTTCTTTAATATTAGGCTAGTTCTAAGCCAATTGTTTTCTGCATATTACTAACTGTTGATTATATTGCACCAATAACCTATTAAAGCCATTGGTAGAATAAAGAAGACAAATGAAAATTCAAGGTGTTATTCAATTATAGGCATTTTTTTAGCAGCTTCAAAGTGAAAGTGATACTGGATTAACAGGGATTTTTCTGCATTTTTGGAAGTGGGGCCAGGGGCCTTTTGAATTGGGAAAAATGCGTGTGAAATCTAGAAATTGGGAAAAAAATATTCCTACTATATTACATAGTAAGGCACTAAAACTGTTTGGAATAATTTCAAAAAGGACATTGTCAAATAGGGCTACATTTAATATTAAAAAATATTTATTTTTTTTGTATTTTGGGAAAATATTTAGCTTTTTTGGGAAAATATGAGGATATTTTCGATTGGGATGGGGCCAAAATTAGGCCCCAAATTGGGCCTAGAAAAATCCCTGATTAATATACATCAAGATAACTTGAATGCTTGACAAGAACCTTAAGACTGCCATATATAAATGTCCCTTAAACAGTATGGTGATCTGACCCCTGGGGCCTTAGTGAACAACGTGACATGTATACAAGGTCACAATAATTATTGTCTGTAGTTGGAATATATACATGCAAAATATTCAAGGGAATTTTGTTCATGGAATATTTATGGTTTCTTGACTGTGCGAAATGACACAAATCCATGAATAATACCAGTTATGGAGTAAAAGTATTACAATATAAGACAGTGTACAACATGTTACAGCAGTATGTATTATTTAAATGGTCGATGAAGTACCCAACCCAATAGTGCTTCACTTCATTTATGAAAAGAATTACTGGTATACATGTATTGGTACTTTTATTGCTAATAACAATCACATGTCTGTCAGTGCCAGTATGACTAACTGTGAAACTGAATAGTTAAACATTTCCAATATCTACAGCTATCAGCTTTTTGATCTTCCAGAATTATGAATTCATAGGTTGATATTGAGTGGTTTATTGACCAGAAACATACACTCCCACTTCTCAGCTAGCTACAGAATGTCAGAGATACACTATAACGATTGAGACACACTTCTCAGCTAGCTACAGAATGACAGAGAGACACTATGATTGAGACACACTTCTCAGCTAGCTACATAATGACAGAGAGACACTATAATGATTGAGACACACTTCTGAGCTAGCTACAGAATGACACAGAGACACTATAATGATTGAGACACACTTCTGAGCTAGCTACAGAATGACACAGAGACACTATAATGATTGAGACACACTTCTGAGCTAGCTGAATTAATGAGATGGAGGCAAACTTCTGATATAGCTATAGAGTGATTGAGACTTCTGATCTAGCTATAGAATTAATGAGAGAGACATACTTCTGAGCTAGCTATAGAGTAATTGAGACCCACTTCTGATCTAGTTGAATTAATGAGAGACACACTTCTGAGTTAGCTATAGAGTGATTGAGAAACACTTCTGATCTAGCTATAGAATTAATGAGACACACTTCCGAGTTAGCTATAGAGTGATTGAGACACACTTCTGATATAGCTGAATTAATGAGAGACACACTTCTGAGTTAGCTATAGAGTGATTGAGAAACACTTCTGATCTAGCTATAGAATTAATGAGAGCGACACACTTCTGAGTTAGCTATAGAGTGATTGATAAACAATTCTGATCTAGCTATATAATTAATGAGACACACTTCTGAGGTAGCTATAGAGTGATTGAGACACACTTCTGATATAGCTGAATTAATGAGAGCGACACACTTCTGAGGTAGCTATAGAGTGATTGAGACACACTTCTGATCTAGCTGAATTAACTAGAGCTGTCGCCTTCTAAGGGAGAGTCTCTCACCGCTGCGGGTTCGAATCCCACTGGGAGCTCGACTTGTGAGGAAGTGTCGATTCTTACGGATGGCGGAGGTGTACAGTACTGGTTCTACCTAGAAAAAGTGGGTGGTCTGCCTCCACTACAAAAAAAATTACCATCATATATAACCTTACATGTGTTGAAAATGACATAAAACACCATACAAAACAAAATTTTAAGGGAAACAAATATACCCCCGCTACCTACTGACCTCAAATCCATAGGGGTCATTCTCTCACCACACGCAGTTCACCTATGAAGTTTCATGAGATTTGCTTTAGGGAAAGGGAGTTTTTTGATTGAATTGGATTTTATAGACGCACCAACAGCTAAGGTCATATGGCGACTTTCCAGCTTCCATTGGTGGAGGAAGACCCCATGGTGCACCTGGGTAGAACCACCGACGTTCCGCAAGCCAGCTGGATAGCTTCCTGGAAAGGGAGTTATGGAGCGGACAATGTTTTTCATTATTGGATGCCAGTGACCTTGACCTTTGACCTACTGACCTCAAAATCAATAGGGGTCGTCCTCTCACCACAGGCAGTTCAACTATGAAGTTTCATGAGCTTTGCTTCAGGGGAAGAGGAGTTATGGAGCAGACAAGGTTTTTCATTATTGGATGCTGGTGACCTTGACCTTTGATCTACTGACCTCAAATCGTAAATGGTCGTCCTCTCACCACTACAGGCAGTTCACCTATAAAGTTTCATGAGATTTGCTTTAGGGGGAGAGAAGTTATGGTGCGGACAAGGTTTTTCATTATCGGGTCCCAGTGACCTTGACCTTTGACATACATGTACGGACCTCAAATCAATAGTGATCGTCCTCCACCACTGGCAGTTCACCTATAAGGTTCATGAGATTTGCTTCAAGGGGACAGGAGTTATGGAGCAGACAAGTTTTTTCGTTATCGGGTGATGGTGATCTTGACCTACTGACCTCAAAACCACTCTATCGCACCTGCTCGTCCATGGAAATAATCTTTGCAAACTAAAATTGTGTTTGTATATTGACACCTTGTGCGATACTGTATATACGTATACAAGACAACACAAAGCATGCAAGTTGTACTTACGGAGGTCCCCCTGGACCTGCTGGATTTTGTGCCCTGTATGCAGCATAATAAAATACGTAAATTGTTAGTAATTGTAATGTGGCATATATATACATGTATTAACATACTGTGTCTGTGTACTATTGGAAATTATTTGTAGTGTTGAAATCTAAAACAAGTAGCATTTATTGTTTATATTACAAATGTATATATAATAGATAAAAGTTATAAAAGACAAGTCAGTTTACAGCATGTAGCACTTACAAGCTGTTCTTTAGAACATGCTGAATGTAGCAATTATAACATGTACTACTGTTAAGTAGCTTCACAACAAAGCACAGCACAATATGATCATGACTATTTGAATGTAAATTCATAAACTGGTGCTGCCCTGTCGATGTACTTACATTATGAATGACTGTTGTCAATTCTCTCTGATCAGCAGTACAGCTATCTTAGTTAAATACTAATTAACTAGCACATATTTGACACTTTATTTTTACGTTTCAAGTTCCTTGGTTCTAAGAAAGAAAGATATTGAGTTTGACGAAATAAAAACTTAAC
Source organism: Cyrtodaria siliqua (assembly GCA_037043455.1). Lineage (NCBI taxonomy): Eukaryota > Metazoa > Mollusca > Bivalvia > Adapedonta > Hiatellidae > Cyrtodaria > Cyrtodaria siliqua. The sequence continues at coordinate 273,611 of JAWPHD010001721.1, read as the reverse complement.
GGTTGATTAGTATGTCCTTAAATCAAGATCTAGTAATCCCCGCTGACTAGAGTTGTCTACATTTCGAACAGTTTCATTGGTTTTGAGTTTTTTCTTCTTTCGAACAAGAGAATGTAATGTTTTGAAGAGACTCATTTACTAAAATTTGTATACTGAAATATACGTACAAAAATTCACAAAAGAATTATATTAAGTTGCCTGTGCAGACTTGAAATTCTGTCTGTTACACTCAATAGTATTAAACTAGTTTAACAAGAAGCACCAATACTGGCGCGAATGCCGGATTGCGAATTGCTAACTTTTACTGCAAAAAAAAAAAGACAAGTGGGAAAGATTTGGTAAAGGGGTCAAGAGTTACGGTGTTTGTAACACAAATGATGAAAATGTATGCCAAGTTTCAAAGTTTGCTGTCAATATGCTTTTCGAACAGGACTGTAAATTCAAAACAAGAGGCCCAAGAGGGCCTGTGGACGCTCTACTGGCTAATATGGCTCTTATGACATCAATGAAGCGAGTGACTATCGTCTTAAAGAGGCAAAATATAGCATTTTTAACTATATCAAGAGCAACAACTCCGTCATTACTGGTCCGATCTGGCTGGTTTTCCAAGTTGGCCAGTAGAGATAATAAAAATAAAATAAATAAATAAAAATAAAAAAAATAAAAAAATAAAAAAAAAATTAAAAAAAAAAATTAAAAAATATTTCAAAAAAAAAAAATCCAAAATTATTTTTTTCAAAAAAAAAAAAATATATAAAAAAAACAAATCAAAACAAATCAAAAAAATAAACAAAATTAAAAAAAAAATTAAAAAAAATTAAAAAAAATATATAAAAAAAAATAATAATAAATAAAAAAGAAAATAAAAATATAAAAAATAAAGAAATTAAAAAATTTAAAACAAGCATTGATGTAAAACTGTGACCCCCGGGGCGGGGCCAGATGTGACCCCAGGGTCATCATTTGAACAAAATTGGTAAAGGACCATAAGCTTATAGCAACAGCAAAATATTAAACCTCTGGCTCTTGCAGTTTCAGAGAAGAAGATTTTTTAAGTTTTTCCCTATACATGTCTATGTAAAACATGTGACCCTTGGGGCGGGACCAAATGTGACCACATGGTCACCATTTGAACAAACTTGGTAAAGGACCATAAGCTTATAATTATTGTAAAATATCAAACCTCTGGCTCTTGTAGTTTCCGAGAAGAAGATTTTTTATAAGTCTATGTAAAACTGTGACACTCGGGGCGGGGACAAATTTGACCCCAGGGTCACCATTTCAACAAACTTAGTAGAGGACCATAAGCTGATGCTACATGTAATACATGAGAGCTCTGTGCCTTGTGGTTTCAGAGAAGAAGATTTTTTTTAACTTTTTTCCTATATGTCTATATGAAAAACATGCAAAACCTCAATATACAAACTTTGGACCCCCGAGGCACGGCCATTTTTGACCCCGGGGACTGTATTTGAACAAACTTGATAGTCTAGGCGTTGGCGATCATTTTCAAAGAAAAACTGTTGAAATCTGTCAAGCGGTTCTGGAGAAGAAGATTTTTTAAGGTTTCGACCATATATGGTAATGGCAGCCATCTTGGATGTAGCGCTGACCTAATTTTAACAAATCTAAAAAGCATTCATCTAAGGATCATCCATTTGAAGTTTGGTCAAAATTAGCCAAGCGGTTTCTGACGAGAAGTCGTTTGAAAAATTCCCTATACATGTCTATGTAAAACATGTGACCCTTGGGGCGGGGCCAAATGTGACCCTAAGGTCACCATTTGAACAAACTTGGTAAAGGACCATAAGCTTATAGTAAATGCAAAATATCAAACCTCTGGCTGTTGTAGTTTCTGAGAAGAAGATTTTTAAAAAAAAAATCCTATATAAGTCTATGTAAAACTGTGACCCCCGGGGCGGGGACAAATTTGACCCCAGGGTCACCATTTGAATAAACTTAGTAGAGGACCATAAGCTGATGCTACATGTAATACATGAGAGCTCTGTGCCTTGTGGTTTCAGAGAAGAAGATTTTTTAAAGTTGTTTCCTACATGTCTATATGAAAAACATGCAAAACCTCAATATACAAATTTTGGACCCCCGGGGCACGGCCATTTTTGACCCCGGGGACTTTATTTGAACAATCTTGATAGTCTAGGCGTTGGCGATCATTTTAAAAGAAAAACTGTTGAAATCTGTCCAGCGGTTCTGGAGAAGATTTTTTAAGGATTCGACCATATATGGTAATGGCAGCCATCTTGGATGTAGCGCTGACCTAATTTTAACAAATCTAAAAAGCATTCATCTAAGGATCATCCATTTGAAGTTTGGTCAAAATTAGCCAAGCGGTTTCTGAGGAGAAGTCGTTTGAAGAAAAGTTAACGGACGACGGAAGACGGACAACACACCATCCCATAAGCTCTGCTGGCCCTTGGCCAGTAGAGCTAAAAATTACCAAAAATCTAAGTGGAAAAGGGGGATAATTCTAGTAAACTGCAAGACAGAGTTACGGTGCTTGTGACTTCTGGTTGTGTAATGATAATAAACCAGTGTGCCAAGTTTCAAAGCTTTCGGACAAGTATATATTCCGAAATGAGGAAAAACAAGAACTTTAACCAAAACTCGTAGACGGACAGATGGACGGACATCTCCAAACCAATCCGGATAAAAAGTAGTCTTCTGTGTTTGTTGAATAACACAATCTTGTTTATTTGTTCCCATATTGTCTTCCATTGCTTAGGATTGGGTTATATGATGGATTGGTCATTGCAGTGTACTGCTATTTGCATACATGTCTCTTAAAATAGACACCAAATTATTAATAATTTCAATAAAATTTTCTCCATCAAAATTAATTCTTGAAATTGTCAGATTTCCAGAACAGCCCAGCTTAATAAAGCAAATTAACCATTTTGTGCAGAAAAATCAGAATTTCAAAAAGTCTGCAAAAACTCCTGAAAGTAATTTATAACAGACGTGAATTTGTTTGCACATATTCCAAGATGCACTTCTTCTGAGAATGCAAGTTATACATTATAATTATCTCGTTTTTGAAGTCGTTAATTCACAAGTTTTAGTTCATAATGTTGTCGAGTAGAAATAAATTATTTTCCAGGGAACTTCCCTTACACTTACGTAGAACTTTAACAACGGTACTCAGTATCAGGTTTATTGCGACTAAGATACATGGCGATACTCAGTACCGGATTAATGGTGAACAGGAAAAGGTGTGTTACATTTCTTAATAAGCGACCACTTGTCTGAACTGCTTTTAAAAGCACCCAGGGTGCTTATATATGAATAAATACAATATTTTCGAACCAAAATTGCCACTTGGCACTAAAAATGTTCTGCTTTACGCTACTGTAAACAATTTGTTCAAACCCATTCATGAAATGAATGTATTTATTCAACAGAGGTTAAAGACTATAGGAGTATAACTATTCCTCAATCAAACCTAGATTAACTAACAACATCTCTTTTTCACAGAATTAAAACAATATCATGGCACCAATTCGAGCGCACAATTAAATTGCCTTTACACAATTCATAAACAATCCAATTTCCGGATCCAATTAAACGTTCCAACTATCACGCTATCCTCCGATCTTGCAGAAAATCTGTGTCACCCGATGCGTGGGAGGACAGCGCCTCTAGACGACCTAGACTGTCATCAAAATTTGTCTAAAATCTCAAAGCAGCAAAAGATATCTGCAATAAATTCCCCACCAACGCAAACTGGCAGTCAAGATCTGGTTGTCATGACAATGAGGCTATAAATAGAATATTATAGGAGAGTCCTAGATAGAGGGAAGAATAAGTCTATTGATCAGTCTATTCAGCCAGGCAATGGGGAAAATGTACCAATATATTTCATTTTGAACCCTACGGAATCAATATCCTAGTGTAACTAATTCACAAATTTCACCATTTCATGCAACAGGTCAAAATTTAGCTTTATCTTAAGAAAACGGGTTATAAAGACTTCTGTGCACGAATCAATGTTTTAAAACCATTACATTATTGTCCTAAACAATGTATGTCCACACTAGTGCATTTTAGAAGCAAATCTTAAGTACAGTAAAAGTACCTAAAATCAGAGCTAGGCAGTGATTATGAAAATAAGCTAACCATGTAAACTGTGTACAAAACCGGACCTCTCATGTACAAAACCGGACCTCTCAAACTGACAATTCAATTGCAAAGTGTGCATGACCTTCCCAAAATAAGGTCAGACCCGAATGCACTTTACTTTATTTAATTGTTTGTTTGGTGTTTAAACATCATTTGTCAATACATTTTAGGCTATGTATGGCGATCTATTTTTAGTGGTGAAGGCAGAACACTAAATTATACCTGGGTAGAACCAGTACTGTATACCTCCGGCCTTCCGTAAGAATCGTTACTTTCTCACTCCGGTCCATATAAGCTACTTACACTAAGTTTCCTTCCAATAATTCATTCTTAAAGGGGTTGATGCACTATTTTCAAACAAATTTATTTAAAAAGGCTCTGAAAAACTACAAAAAAAATCAGAAGAATTATCAAAATACCATGAAAAATAAAGGAGATATGACCTATTGAAAACTTGCAAAGAACATAAATGGAGGCAGCCATCTTGGAACGATGATGTCATCGCATCTCTTTCTCTTTACCATATTTGGCATACCGACAAAAAGACATTTTGTCATTAAGCCATATGATAAAAAGGCGCGATGATGTCATCATTCCAAGATGGCCGCCTCCTTTTATGTTTCTTTGCATATTTTCAATCTCCTTTATTTTTCATGGCATTCTGCTAATTCGTTCAGCTTTTTTCAAGTTTTTCAGAGCCCTATAAAATAAAACTTGTTTGAAAATAGTGCATCAACCCCTTTAACTCTACTTATCTCCAAGAATCAATTTTCCTTTTTTATTAACAGTGACAAGACCTTGAACCCAGTTACCACAAATGCAATCGCAAACTTCATTTCCACAGAAGCGACTTTAACACAGCAAGTCTCTTTCCAATATTTCGTTCTTTACCCTTAACCCACTAAGCACAACTGGAATGGTCTTAATTCAAAGAAAGAACAGTCCATTATATATATGTAGCGGGTTAAGGGTTAACTCAAGTACCTTATCTCCCAAAATCCATTTTCCTCTTTTTAGTATGGTAACAGTGACCTTGACCCCAATGACCTCAAATGTAATCCCAGACTTCCGTTCAGTACATAATACATACACAATAAGTTTCGCTTCAATATCTCACTCCTGACTTTAAGTTATAGGATGGAAAACCTTTCTTCTTCTCTTTTTTAGTAACAGTGACATTGACCTTGACCCAGTGACCCCAGTGACCTCAATTGCAATCCAAAGCTTCCTTTTCATATCAGCTTACTACACACAAAGTTTCGTTCCAAAACTTCATTCGTAAAAGTAATTGCCCATAAACCTCGAGTTGACGCCAAATAACAAACCCCAATCTAATAACGTCCGTTGGATACCTGGTTAAAAACAGACAAAACTTTATTTTATTGTAGACAGCATGATCTTAGTCATCACTATACCAGGTATTCCCAGATCCCTTAATGGGCTGCAATCCTAAGAGGTCACAGGTTTCAATGGCCAATCAACAGATTGGCCATACACCCCATAATTAAATATAAAGTACCAGCTGTTGCCTCATCATCAATTATTGGGAAATCATTATCTGGATATAATTAACAAAGTCAATATCAGCACTTACTGCCCTAATAAAGCAATATCAGTTCAGACACCATTACAGTATACAGTAAAACTCACAGAGAACTTGGTTATAGCGAATACTCAGTTACAGCGGGAAAAAAATTGAATTCTCCGGCCAGCTCTTTCTTTGTTTCATATAAAACAAGAGGTCAATGACCTTGAAAGCTCTACTGATAGATTTTGATAGCTAGGTCAGCATTCCTGTGAAGTTTCATAAAAATCTGTCAAGTAGTTACAGAGGAGTAGTCGCTACAAGTTGAAGTTTTTACTATATAACTCTATGTCAACAAAGATGGCCACTGGCAGCCATGTTTAATGTCAAATCAAAATAATTTTAGACAAGGATCAACATCTTGTCATGCTGATCATTTCAGAAAAAATCCCATATCAATATCACTTACAGTTTTCAAGAAGTAGTCGCTACAAACTTTTTTTTAACAAGAGGTCAATGACCTTGAAGCTCTACTGATTGATTTTGATTTCAGGAAGTAGTCGCTACAAACTTGTTTTTTGAAAATATAATTTTAGCAGTGGCGGCCATCGTGAATTTCCGGCCGACCTGAAATTTTGCTAGGATCAATTAGACATCAAGAGCAACATTCCTGTGAAGTTTCATGAAAATCCGTCACGTAGTTTCAGAGGAGTAGTCGCTACAAGTTTTCATTATATAACTCTATGTAAACAAAGATGGCCACTGGCAGCCATGTTTAACGTCGAATCAAAATAATGTTCGACTCGGATCAACATCATGTCATGCTGATCATTTTAAAAAAAGTCCCATATCGATATCACTTGTAGTTTTCAAGAAGTAGTCGCTACAAACTTATTTTTTAAAAATCTATTTTTAGCTGTGGCGGCCATCTTGAATTTCTTGCCGACCTGAAATTTTGCTAGGATCAATTGGACATCAAGAGCAACATTCCTGTAAAGTTTCATGAAAATCCGCCATGTAGTGAGTAGTCGCTACAAGTTTTTACTATATAACTCTATGTAAACAAAGATGGCCGCCGGCAGCCATGTTTAACGTCGAATCAAAAGGATTTTTGACAAGGACCAACATCATGTCATGCTGATCATTTTAGAAAAAGTCCCATATCAATATCACTTATAGTTTTCAAGAAGTAGTCCCTAGAAACTTGTATTTTAACAAGAGGTCAATGACCTTGTCGCTACAGACTTGTTTTTTGAAAAATTATTTTTAGCCGTGGCGGCCATCTTGAATTTCCGGCCGACCTGAAATTTTGCTAGTTTCAAGTAGTTTCAGAGGAGTAGTCGCTACAAGTTTTCATTATATAATTCTATGTAAACAAAGATGGCCGCTGGCAGCCATGTTTAACGTTGAATCAAAACGATTTTTGACAAGGACCAACATCATGTCATGCTGATCATTTTAGAAAAAGTCCCATATCAGTATCACTTATAGTTTTCAAGAAGTAGTCCCTACAAACTTGTTTTTTAAAAACCTATTTTTAGATTTGGTGGCCATCTTGGATTTCACATCAACATGAATTTTTGCTAGGACTTCATGGGCAACATTGCTGAAAGTTTCATGAATATCTATCCAGTAGTTTCAGAGGAGTAGTCGCTACAAATAAAAGTTTACGGACGGACAGACGGACGGACACCGCACCACGGCATAAGCTCTGCTGATCTCTGATCAGTAGAGCTAAAGAATAATGGATATGTTTAAACTTATTTTACATTGATTGTAACGAAAGCTCTATGAACTTATTTGAATCATTCTCGATGTCTTCCTGGGTAGAACCAGTACTAAGCAATGCAGATAAAGTGTCTTCCTCAGGGACACAACGCATATGGCAATGACGGGAATCGAACCCACGACTTTTGGATCAAGGGTCCAATGCTCTACCACTAGACCACAGCGCTCTACAATATATAGCAAACTCTGATAGAGCATTCCCCATCCAAAGAAACCAGCGTATATTACATCTTTCCATAGCGAATCACCCGTTTTGTTTACAAAAACTTCGGCATATTCGCAGGTTCCTCCACAGGATTTTTTTCAGGCGCTGGCGCTTGTAGCACGGGGGAAGGGAGAATACTCCCTGTCATCATTTTAATTCTCATAGATGCACCATCTGCTCTGAGAAGACTTTTAATGGTAAAATTAATACCTTAAATTTAGAGGTTTAACAATCTAAATTTAAGGTATCGATGTATTTAAATAGTGATCGTCCCAATAGCAATGCATCGATAGCAACTTGAACTATCGATTACTATCGCAAATAGTATGCTGAGCTATCGATAGTCTCAATAGTCAGTATATACAGATCTCTAGATAAGGTTTTTGCTATTTGGATTTTTTACCCATCATTTTTTTATATTTGGGTTGTTTAACCCAGTCAATATGTATACCCTTCGGTTTTTTATATTTGCATTTTTTTTCTTCAACTACTGATAATTATTGTAAATTTTACAATACTTACGAGTAGTTGAAAAAATTGTCAAATTATATGCTTGTTTACATACGTTTGTATGCTTTATTTGTTTGTTAAATACGTGTAAAACTCTTCGCATTAACACCATCGCCGTTAGTCTTAACTACAAGCCATGGGAATTTCAACTTCCAGTCGGCAATAGTTTGATCTGAAATTGTGCTTCCATCGGGTTTCTTTTTTGACTTTGAAACACTTTGATCAATCTAATCAAAATTATTGGCTGGACAATTGACTCAGACGATACATCTGCTTTAACGGAAATAAAGCTGGAGATTTTTAACGGAAATAAAGCTGGTGATTTTATTTACGTTTGGAGCGATGTTTATGCATTTTTTCCTTCCGCGAATGCTTTTACCTGACATTGTTTCATATTTTACGGGAATATTTGACAGTATATCGAATGAATGAATGAATGGTGTTTTACGGCACGTCAACACATAAACAGGTCATATTGTGCGCAAAAAACGAATGAAAGATGAAAAAATGAAGTATTAATTAAAAATAAATGTAAATATATAAAGATAAAACTATTAAAAAATAAGGGACGATATGGTAGTAATATAAACTATATATGTAAATCAACAAATGACTGTCAACGGGTATATAAACAAGTAAATATATATAAGAACATATTATAATGATTTATATAGTCTGATTTCAGACTGGATTACAGTACTTATTAACGATACCTCAATTCAACACGTTTTATAAAGTAAACTGTTTAAATAACCCGAAACCCGTCTGTGAAATGTTCGTTTAGTCAAAAGTAGACTCGTTCTCAATATGTTCTAATCGAGTCTTGCATCATACAGTACTAGGAACATATTCTACAAACTTGTGACGAGTACGGAACAGAACAATTTGACAGTCAAACAAACCATTTAATTCAGAAGATGGAGATTGCGAAACGCGGTGAATTTACGTTTCGATATGCAATGAAATAAATTGTTTGTGTTGTTATTTATTTTAAGTTTTTAGTAGGCATAAAAAGAAATCTTTTGCGCTTTTTTGGCTCATTTATTTGTGTAAATTACGCAGATACGCAGCTTATCTATAGCTCTGTATATATTTCATTTAAAAATCTGATTAATAACTTTATTTGTGTGTTTCTACGTCTTCTAAGTTTTGTTTTCCTCTCCTAAAAATAGCCATTTCGAAAAATTAAGCAGATGCACGCATGGATTCATTCATGACAAAGAGGGGTAGTAGTATTGATTTTACTATATATGGGGATTCCCAAAGTTATAAAACTAATGGGGACTACTAAAAGTCAGGGCGACTGATTGTTGAAAATGCACAATTAGGAATTTTAAACTCAATGCTTGTAAATTATTTATTTTAATGCAGGAATATTGAATTAACACAAATAATTTTTTAAAAAAATGTTTTTTTTATGAGTATTTTGTTTGTCTTGGTGGACATCAACTACTTTACTGGACCGCTTTCCTAATATCACAGGTTATTTTGAATGTCCCGTCTTTTAGAGAGTCACTGATATGTCGCATAGTAACAATAAATATGGCCGCAAACACACGTTCGAAATTGTCAAAATTAACAAGGTCACTGCCACAGGTTGTCTCGCCTTTTGAGGTTTTGTTCATTCACAACGAGGGTTTGTTTTGTTGGGGTCGTAGAGGTGTATATAACTACCTTTAAATCGTTTATTGGGTGGTACTTGGGAAAGTAGTATGCCAACGTGAATTTTTAAAAATTATATTCAGAGAGAGAAATTATTTACAGAAAACTGGGAAAACTATTGGTTGTCCATTTGAGTGTAAGTTAAGGTCAAGGTTATTAGAGGGGCAGGGTTTGATCTGAAGAGTAGAGGAAAGACCTTTTAGCATTTTTGTCCTAAAGCGAAATATATATTGATATATTTGTTAATATGTATATATATATAAAATACAAAACAAGGTAAATTTAAAATGCATGAAAGAGAGAAACAAGAAATCCGTGGATTCACATGTCTCGCCTAACGGGGGCTGGACTTAAAAATAAAAAGGTCAATGATGCTTAAATGAAAGTTTGTAAACATTTTAGTAATTAAAAACAATCGAGTTTGCCGTTTGCTGAGATGACATTTAAGTGCATTTGTTTAAAAACAAAATGCCATTCTATTAAAAACAAGAGGCCCAAGAGGGCCTGTGGATGCTCTACTGACTAAAACGGCTCTTATATCAAGGGTTGTCGACATAAAATTCACATCAGTAGTTTTTTTAAAACATTGCAAAAACAGGGATAGGATGGCCTTAGATCGCTCACCTGGTAGAGGGTTTATATTAACATTCTAAACAAATATGGTAAAGATCAGATAAAAAATGAAGTAACTACAGATTTAACAAAGGAAAATACAAAAATACAATATAGTATTTTTCAACAAATCAAGGGCCATAACCTGTCGTTACTAACTAGGTTTTCGAACTTGTCCAAAATTTCATTGATATTCCATGCTTTGCACAACTAGACATCTTACCGATGCTTCCTGCCAAGTTTCGTCGAAATCCAACAAGGCGTTTAGGAGGAGTAGCGCTGACAAGAAATTAAAAAAAAATGTCAATGGGCTGTAACTCCATCAAAAATCAATGAACTGGAAAAAAAATGCAATAGGCACGTGCCATCAATGCTTCCTGCTAACACGGCGTTAACAACAAAAAAAAAATTAATACAAAATAATAATGAAATAAGAAAATTAAAAAAATAAATAAAACATTAAAAAAAAATAAAAAATAAAAAAATATATATATATATAATAATTCAAACAAAAGAAATAATTCAAACAAAAGAATTAAACAAAAAAAATTAATTAAAACAAAAAATTACTATTAATAAAAAAAAGGCAAAACATTTGGTAAAGTTTGGTAAAGATCAGATGAAAAATGAAAGCCCTATCGTATTAACGAGGCTGAATATAGCATTTTTAACTAAATCAAGGGCCATAACTCCGCTGTTATTGGCCCGATCTGGCTGGTTTTCGAACTTGTGCGAGCTTTCATGGATATTAACAATCTGGTAAAGTTTGGTAAAGATCGGATGAAAAATGAAGGCCTTTGGCCAGTAGAGCTAAAAATCATCAGCTCCAAAAAGTAGGTCAAGGTCATACATGAAATCCAGGCATCCAAAAAAAAAGATGCACTAACGAAGACACAACTACGTCAAAATAGAATATGTTTTCCAAAGATTAAGCTATAAATTAGGTTTAAAACATCTATAGTGCATAATTCTAGTTCATGAGAAAGTGATGTAAATGTAACAATTAAAGTTATCTGCCCTTTGCTTGGATGGTGAAGGTCACATCCACATTTGCTTTGTCACGTTGCAATGTACCACTCAAGATACAACTATAAGCAAAGTTTGAAAGGTCTTAGTGCATACAGTTTGTGAAAAAATGACCTAAATGCCAAAGTTAAGGTAAAAATTATAAGGTTATCTGCCCTTGCTTGGAGGGTCAAGGTCACTTCCACATTTGCTTTGTCACGTTGCCATGTACCACCCAAGATACAACTATAAGCAAACTTGAAAGGTCTAGTGCATACAGTTTGTGAAAAAGTGACCTAAACGCAAAAGTTGAACCTAAAAATTAGTAAGTTATCTGCCCTTTGCTTGGAGGGTCATGGTCACTACCACATTTGCTTTGTCACATTGCGATGTACCACCCATGATACAACTATAGGCAAAGTTTGAAAGGCCTAGTGCATACAGTTTGTGAGAAAATGACCTAAACGCAAAACTTGAACCTAAAAATTAGTAAGTTATCTGCCCTTTGCTTGGAGGGTCAAGGTCACTTCCACATTTGCTTTGTCAAGTTGCGATATACCACCCATGATACAACTATAAGCAAAGTTTGAAAGGCCTAGTGCATACAGTTTGTGAGAAAATGACCTAAACGCAAAACTTGAACCTAAAAATTAGTAAGTTATCTGCCCTTTGCTTGGAGGGTCGTCACTTCTACATTTGCTTTGTCACGTTGCGATGTACCACCCATGATACAACTGTAAGCAAAGTTTGAAAGGTCTGGTGCTTACAGATTGTGAGAAAATGACCTAAACGCAAAACTTGAATGTTGACGCCGTCGCCGGAAAAGCAACACCTATGTCTCTTTTTTCTTCGAAAAGGCGAGACAAAAATGTTGGGTTCTTGTCTTTAAAGTCATGGTCAAGGTCACTGATGGGGTGGGGCCCAGTAAATGTTCATACAAAGTATCAAAGCAATACCTTTGATGGTATCAAAAAAACTTTAACCAAAATCTTTAACCAAGAAAATTTGACACGTTCTTTGGTCTTTAAAGTCAAGGTCATTGGTGGGATGGGGCTTAGTGAAAGTGTCATCATACCCTAGTGAATGTTCATATGAAGTTTCAAAGCAATACCTTTGACATACCTTCCAAAAAACTTTAACCAAGAAAATTGGACTAAGTTATTTTGTCTTTAAAGTCAAGGTCACTGGTGGAGTGGGGATTAGTGAAAGTGTAAGGGGTTACCCCAGTGAATGTTCATACGAAGTTTCAAAGCAATACCTTTGATGGTATTGGAGATATATATCTTCCAAAAAACTTTAACCAAGAAAATTTGACTCCGTTCTTTTGTCTTTAGTCAAGGTCACTGGTGGGGTGGGGATTAGTGAAAGGGGTTACCCCAGTGAATGTTCATACAAAGTTTCACAGCAATACCTTTGACAGTATTGGAGATATATACCTTCCAAAAAACTTTTAACCAAAAACTTCAACCAAGAACATTTGACTAAGTTCTGTTGTCTTTGAAGTCAAGGTCAATGTCATTGGTGGGGTGGGGCTTAGTGAAACTGTAAGGGGGTACCCCAGTGAATGTTCATACAAAGTTTCAAAGCAATACCGTTGATGGTATTGGAGATATATATCTTCCAAAAAACTTTAACCACAAACTTTAACCAAGAAAATTTGGCTAAGTTCTGTTGTCTTTAAAGTCAAGGTCATTGGTGGGGTGGGGGCTTAGTGAAAGTGTAAGGGGTTACCCCAGTGAATGTTCATATAAAGTTTCAAAGCAATACCTTTCACGGTATTAGAGATATATACCTTCCAAAAAACTTGAACCAAGAAAATTTGACTAAGTTCTGTTGTCTTTACACCCCAGTGAATGTTCATACAAAGTTTCAAAGCAATACCTTTGACCGAGACGGTATTGGAGATTTATACCTTCCAAAAAACTTTAACCAAGTGTTGATGGCACGTGATCCCTGTCTAGCTTTTTCTTCGAAAAGGCGAGACAAAGATGCGGTCCTCTGTGTGGATAATTTATTTGTGTTTTTATACATGTAGTTTATCTTGTTCATTTGGAGATAATATAAAAACGAACAAGAAGTTTAAATGTCCCCGAGTCGCTTGCCTTAGAAAGTTTGCAAAGAGGAAATAGTAAACAAGTGCAATTGATTATTGGATTGAAAACTTTGTACGACATACGGTAAAGTTGCAAAACTTGGTTCTTCGTATTTACAGAGAAAGTTTGTATGGAAATCAAATGGATGGATAGAAAACCTCGGGGCACAGTCATTTTTTTACCATAGGTACTTCATTTGTACAACTATTGTAGTACCGGTATATATATATATATATATGTCTATGAAAAACTGTGACCCCTGGGGAGGGCCCAAATTAGACCCCAGGGTCACCATTTGAACAAACTTTGTAGAGGAACATAAGCTGATAATAAATTCAAAATATTAAACCTTTAGCTCTTGTAGTTTCAGAGAAGTTTTTTCTATATCAGTCTATGTAAAAATTTGTCCGCTGGGGCGGGGCCAAATTCGACTCCAGTGTCACCATTTGAACAAACTTGGTAGAGGACAGACAATAAAGCTGATGGATTAAACCTAAAAGATTTTTGAGGTTTTTCCCTATATATGTCTATGTAAAACTGTGACCCCTGAGGCAGGGCCAAATTTTACCCATTTGAACAAACTTGGTAGAGGATCCATAAGCTGCATGATAATAGATTAAAAATATTAAACCTTTATCTCTTGTAGTTTCAGACAAGAAGATCTTTTGAATACAAATTGAAGGTGCTATAGAGTGTTCACAAGGCTGAAAATGGCATTTTTCAGTAATTTTCAGTAATTCAAGGGCATATTATTTTATAACTCTGGTATTTTTGGTCTGATATATCTGGTTTTCGATCTTGTTCGAGCTTTCATTAAATTAACAATCTGTTAAAAGTTTGGTACAGATCGGATGAAAAATGAAGGCCCTCTCGTCTTAACGAGGCTATCTACAGTATTTTTAACTAAATCCTTATATGGTAATAGTGGCCATCTTGGATGTCGCATTGACCTAATTTGTACAACTTTGGAAGGCACTGACATCAGTATCATCCACGTGAAATTTGGTGAAGCGGTTTCTGAGGAGATGTTGTTTACAAATGCCCAATTATAATAAGTCTATGTAAAATATCCATATATACAAACTTTGAAACCCCGGGGCACAGCCACTTTTGACCCTAGGAATTTTGTTTGTACTTTTGTAGTCTAGGAGTTGGCGATCATTTATAAATAAAAACTCAAAATCTGTTCAGCGGTTCTTGAGAAGATTTTTTAAAGATTTGACCATATATAGTAATGGCGACCATCTTGGATGTCGCATTGACCTAATTTGTAACATTATGGAAGGCACTGATCACAGTATCGTCCACGTAAAATTTGGTCAAATTGGTCAAGCGGTTTCTGAGCAGATGCCATTTCCAAATGCCCTATATTAAACATGTAAACGTTTACAAATGCCCTAGATGTAAAACATGTAAAATCTCCATTTAAAGTTTGAAACCCCGGGGCACAGCCATTTTTTTTTTGCATAACTTTTGTAGTCTAGGAGTTGGGGATCATTTATAAACAAAAACTGTCAAAATCTGTTCAGCGGTTCTTGAGAAGATTTTTTAAGGTTTTGACCATATATGGTAATGGCGGCCATCTTGGATGTCGCATTGACCTAATTTGTAAAACTTTGGAAGGCACTGACCTCAGTATCGTCCACGTGAAATTTGGTCAAAATTGGTCAAGTGGTTTCTGAGCAGATGTCGTTTACAAATGCCCTATATAAATCTATGTAAAACATGTAAAATCACCATAGTAACAAACTTTGGAAACTAGTGGCACAGCCATTTTGACCCTAGGAATTTCGTTTGTACAACGTTTGTAGTTTAGGAGTTGGCGATCATTTCCAGTCTTCACGAAAAACTTTTTACGGGGGGCCAGTGAACTTCAAAATATTACTGGCCCGGCTGAAATGTTGCTGGCCCGAATACAATTTACATTACAGCATATAAATGTGTTTGTATTTTATTGGCCCAAATACAACCAAACAGGATAAAGTCAAGCAATACTATAATGTATAATTAATTGTTTTTAATTTATGATAATGAATGCTTGGTAATGGGAGGTAGGGGCCTACTGACCTGGCTTTTTTACCCTCGCCCTCCCCCTCCTCACCCCGGCTGATTGATACCCTACTTGCACCCCACTCCCCTCTACCCCCTTCCTCTCCAAGGCACCTCCAACCCACACCAGTTAAAATCTACTGGTCTGGAAACTCCCTGTGATATGCAAATATGTGCATGAAAATATCCTGCTATACGGAAGATCAGTTCGCGCAAATGACACTAACTGAAGTCAGCTTTGAGCTCCCCGTTTGTTTACTGAAGAACCGGTGTCCTCTGAAGGTCATTATGTGTAATGTGTCTGGTTACAGACTCAAGATAAACAACTGCCTTGGCATTCTGATAACGGGGAACCAGATAGATAGTTCGGACCGTTCGCGCCAATGCAGTTCGTCCACATCGGATCTTTTGTCCGGGACTTCGCGCCAATGCAGTTCGTCCACATCGGATCTTTTGTTCGGGACTATCTGAATGCACATCATGACATGTATACAAAATGTCAGGGTTTAACCTGAAAATGTTACTAATATTATAATTGTATAAAGTTATCCCGGATATTTATTCCCGTATCCACCGATACTTTTAATAAATCGGTATACCTAAATGCAAGAACTTTAAATTTGGCGAACACTAAAGATACTAAGTGATTGGGACGAACGACTTTGGTGACTAAACGCCCGATAGACAGGTATACCGTAACCGAAATGACAAAAAATGCCATCAGAAGGGTGTGTAATCTTGTAAAATATGCGCGTATACCAGTCAAAGCTCTAACCGTAAACAGTTACGTTTTTCATAACCTGTGACTGTTACTTAAAAAACAACTAAAACTGGGTTAGTAACCAGAAGCAGTTACTACCACAAAATCATTCAAGTTTAGATGAATTCTATCTTCTGTACAGGAATTTTCCCTATATATATATAATTTTCTCCAGGTAGGGTGATTATTCAACTTTACAACCATGTAATAAAATTCTATGAGCATCGATGAAAATCCAATGCGCAAGGCCTCTCAAGTTACCTACTGTTATGAAACAAAATTCATTAAAAATCATTTTGTAGGCATCAACATGACAATTAGTGAACAACAGCTATTGGATCTTGATGATGTATTTATCCTTAATAATAAGTATTCAGACATAAATAAACACTGCACATTTGGCAACTATTTTGATTTATTAGCAAATGATCTTGTTAACTGATTTAGGTTACAAATGGTTATTAGGGAAAAGTATCTGCTACTCTAAACCAAAGGGAGATAATAATTTGGCATTTTAATAACTTCCAGCAGTTAAAAAATGTGTAACTGTTTAAGGTAAGAGCTCTGACTGTATACCAGCTTGTGTATTTCGACACTTCCTGACATCAAGTAAATAATAAACAAATTGCTAATTGTGTGCCGGACTGCTTTCGACCTCATAACGGCGAAAAATTGTTCTGGCCCACCGGGCATGCCAGCTTATGATTTTTACAGGCCCGACGCATATTTTGCTGGCCTCGGCATCGGACCAGTGGCTAAATTCGAAGACTACATTTCTAAACAAAAAATTTCAAAATCTGTACAAGGGTTGTTGAGAGAGAAAGAGAATTTTTTAAGTTTGACCGTATATGGTAATGGTGGCCATCTTGGATGTCGCATGACCTAATTTATAAAATTTTGGAATAATTTTACCTCAGTATCATCCATGTGCAATTTGGTCACAATTGTCCAAGGAGAAGTTGTTTAACCAAGAGCTAACGAGCGACGGACTGCGACAGACAAAAAGCGGTCACAATAGCTCACTTTCAGGCTTCGCCTCATCATAAGGTAAATTTCTCCAGGGCTCTGGAAATATTTTGAAAATCCACTTGCCCAGGGCAAGTGGATTTTCAGAATCCACTTGCCCTGTTCAAAATCCACTTGCCCTGTCCAAAATGTCACTTGCCCCAAATTCAAAAGTCACTTGTCCCAAAATCAAGCCTTTGTCAACGTACCAAACTTTTCTAGACGCTGCGCGCCACCGACGTATCCATGGTGGGTAGTAGAATACGTTTAGGGCTGGATTTCACTGGAGAATCACGAGAAATAGATCCATTTTCAGATTGGCTGGGTGAACACAAATCAACACCATCCCTTCTATCCTTAAATCCAAGTTCACTGTCAGACTGACCACCAGAATCACACAAATCAACATTTCTAAGATCACCAGGTGTATTTTCCTCAGTAATTTTAGACACATGTTTAGGTTTTGTCCTTACAAGGAACGTAATAGAGACATGGTTACTTTTTAACTTTTTTTGTAAGATTGTTGAAATAATGAAGGATCATTTATTAAATACTGCATCATGTAATTACCCACAGGAATCGGACATATTGTAAATGCATGTAATAAACCACATTGACTATCCACTACTAGTATATTAAAATATATTTTTATATACATGCGGGGACCTACATATGCGGATACTGTACTCTGTACTATGTTTACAATACGTCCGATTCCTATGAATTACCATATAAACTCATAAATATCAAAAGAAACAATGACCCCTTTCACACATTTCCAAACCGCCTCTGATTACATCATCAATTTTACATCAACATTCGTGAATGTGTTTCAAAAGTTTCCCTTTATAGTAACTGCAAACAAAACATCTGCCTACTCAGCTTTAATCGTCAACGCCAGGCCAAAAATAAAGTGATAATCGTGTTACCAAATGTGCCAAACAAAATACAAACTCGCAAACAATGTTTGTTTAATAATATGTGTCAAAATAACTTCAATAAAGCAACCCGCTGCATTCACATACCTTCTTTAGTGCCAGTAATTAATTTCTACTTTATTTGTGTATAGTACAGTACTTGCCGTAATCGTTTATAAATTGCTGTTTGTTTACAATTTTCCAATGACCCGCGTTTCACCTTTTACACAGCTATAAGTACTTGGCGGACTGATCAGTGTGTATTCATTACCTTTTCCGATAACATTCAGCGTCAATACACAATATGCGTTGCATAACATCTTGGTGCGGTTATACTCTTCAAACATAATTCGAAAGTTCGGCTAAACATATGATTTATGTTGCGCGTAAAATAATGCATAACAGAAGTCTACAAACTTTACAATGGTTACGTTTTATCGATTATAATTGGATTAATTTGATTATAATTGGATTAATTTTTGGGATGGTCTTATCATGTTAGTAGAGGACACACTTTAGTATAAATAGGGAGATGAATATTATTAATGCTATCGGCGCATGGACATTTTTGATTGGCACCTCAAACTTTCCTCGGCCAATCAGGTTTTGACAAACTGTCAAAGTGGGAGGGATTTCTTAATTACCGCTCGCGGCGAAAGCGATGGGTTCGTAATCGGCACACTTTATGATAAGCCGAGTTTTCGTTTGATTTTTTGTCTAAAACGGAAACGTCCAGTCGGGCAAGTGTCGGACAACAAGATTTGCGAAGGACACCTGCCCGCACCCAAATTCCACTTGCCCGGGGCGTCGGGCAACCATATTTCCGGAGCCCTGTTCTCCCAATAGTATTGCAATAGTATATATCTCAATAGTGATAGCAACTGTAATTTCTGCAATAGCAATACTATCGCAATAGTCAATTGTCCCTTCAACAGATAGCCCTAGCAAAATATAGCAATTTTACCTAGACCAAGGGTGATAACTGGTTCGAACTGGCTGGTTTTTTAAAACTAATCCGAACTTTCATTGATATCAACAATCTGGTAAAGTTTGAAAAAGATCGGATGAAAAATGAATTGTCATGTGGAATAGTTTATTCAATATTTACATGATGCACATTTTTCCTTGCACATGTACAGTACAGCTCACGCGAAACACACACTTCACTCGATTCGCCGAGTTTGGTCGTATCGAGTTTCGCGCGTATCTACGCGGAGTCGGTGTTTGTACTCGGCGAATTCACGCGGCGAAAGTACGCTATTGCCGAGTGATAGCCACTCCGAGTTACTCCGCGTAGAATCCAATTAAGCAAAAGTGCACACCTGTGAACTCCGCGTAACTCGGCGTGAAGGATGCCGCGTATCTCGGCGTAAAATTTAATTGACTGTAATTTACCTTCGGCGTCGGCCATTTTTTTTTAGAATCGAATAGAATATTTCCAATCACGGGCCACCAAGTGCAAGTATGTAATGTAATAAATATAGGCACGCGCACACAACAAATGCTTGATTGTGACTAGGAGTATTAATCAAATTATGAAGCAACATTATATTGATAAAAACAAGTAGAGGTCTACCAATCGGAATTGGCAATTCAGTGCAATATATTGCTCTCTAAACATATTACAACTTTCTTTTCAGGTAAAAGATTGATCAGCAAATAGATTTATATCGGTGCACAAGTTCGTACATCATGTCATGTACATGTATCTGTTGATTATGTGCAGAATAGTACCGGAGATAACGAAAAGCAAGTGCAATCAGATTAATTTCATTTCCTATTGTATACCCGCGTGCCCGCTATGAGTAAGGCATAGATCAATACACGTTTTATATTTAATATTCAAGTATAGCACAGTCTAGATAAAAGTGTATAGACATATTCAACTGCAATTTACATGTAAAAATATTCAGGCTTATTTCAGTTTTACTTTTGTTAAATTTGTGAATAAGGGAATTCGCCAGGGCAATGTCTTTAGACCTATTTAATTACTTTTGGAATATGTAAATCGCGTAAGATGTTGCTTGGTATAACTTAATGGACGCAGTATCCAACTCGTTTGATAAATTCAATATTAATCAGGCACTCGTGTAAGGTCATTATTAAACAACGATAAGAACCAATAGATGCAGGTAGACACTATTAAAAAAAAAAGTCCCCCTCCGATTAAACTACGATTTAATTTTAATGACTTTTGGAATATGTAAATCGCGTAAAATGCTGCTTGGTATAACTTAATGGACGCAGTATCCAACGCGTTTGATAAATCAATATTAATCAGGCACTCGTGTAAGATCATTATATATTAAACATTGATAAGGAAACAAAACAATAGATGGAGGTAGTCACAATTGTAAAAAAACATCATGGATTACGGAAATCAACGAGATCCCTTTCACTATATATTGAATTTATTGAACAATTTGGATAAAATTCTCGCATAGCCTCACATCATATAATTTTATCCAACTCGTTTGATAAATTCAATATTAATCAGGCACTCGTGTAAGGTCATTATTAAACAACGATAAGAACCAATAGATGCAGGTAGACACTATTAAAAAAAAAAGTCCCCCTCCGACTAAACTACGATTTGATTTTAATTACTTTTGGAATATGTAAATCGCGTAAAATGCTGCTTGGTATAACTTCATGGACGCAGTATCCAACGCGTTTGATAAATCAATATTAATCAGGCACTCGTGTAAGATCATTATTAAACATCGATAAGAAAAAAAAAAATAGATGCAGGTAGACACAATTGTAAAAAAAAATAATTACCCTCCCACTAAAACTACGATTTAATTCGTGAATAGAGGAATTCGCCAGGGCGATGTCTTTAGATCAATTTAATTACTTTTGTGTAATCATACAAATGTGTACGAACTGTCTTACCTTTTCCGACGTTCTGAAAAAGCCGCTCGTGCGGATTTGGTGCTTCTTGTGGACGTCGTACTGAACCAGGAAGCAAATATCTTCCTTGTTTAGTAGCTCTAAGTGTCATTGTTACTAGTAACAGTATTCACAATATCACAAATAAAACATGCTTGTATATTAAAACATGAGGACTCTGTGTTTTTTGTTTCTTATTAATTCACAATAGTTTAGTGTTTGTTAGCAGATGTTAATATGTAACTGAGTGATCACAAACCAAGAATGATGTAGATGTTGCGATATATCGACTAGACTACACCATATGAATCAGAAGGAATGAGTTATGCTCTCAAAACTAGCTTCGAGTTTGGGATGACAGTAGGGTGTGTGAGGTTTGGTGCACCCTAGAACCTGGTTTAAACCCCAGTCTTTTTTGCCACTGACCGTTTGAAGACGACAGCCCTCAGTATTGTCAACCTTTTTTTGTGTGTTTTTGACGTCATATTCCATATAAACATTTCCATTCATGTTTGTCTTTTTGCGTGTTTTAGAGTTAACTGTATTCTGGGGAAGCTGCTTTTCCTGTTAGACTTTTATACTTTTTTTAAGTGTTTATACGACCAAACTTCTGTTAACAATAATGGATGCCCTGGTTACTAGGTTAAAGGATAATTTTACATCATTTTTATAAATAGATAGCCTACTGCTGTGCCAGTGTTAAATATTTCATTATGTATTATCATTGGTGCGACTGATTGCGGCAGGTGCTGTTCATAAAAAAAAAACACCATACTTTTGAACATTTTCATATGTCAAGGAAATTGTCAATGGACGGACTAAATTCATGTTTTTTTTTCCAAATAACTTGTAATTAAAGGTGAAATATGGCGTGTCTTTTGAGTATATATTCGGAAATATATATATATAATATACAATCTGTTCAAATCTTACACTAATTGGTTGTCCCGTTTTCTCACAGTAGCCAATTTTATCTCATAGCGCACACGCTTCGAGTTTCGCCCTGGTAAGTGTCACGTGATCCTGTGACGTCATTGGTACCAAACGATTAGCGGTGTCGCATTGAGTTGTATAGTATTGTCGATGTAGGATTACGTTTTATGGTACTTGTTAAAAATGCCGTGTGCTGTTGCTGGGTGAAAACATTTGCATAAAGAAGGACAAGATAATAACCTAAGTTTCTTTCGTTTCCCTAATCGAGATAACGATAATAATATATAACGATCTGAAGTGAAAATCGCCCGACTCGTCGAGAAAGTGGGAACCTACAAAAGACGCGAGAGTTTGTAGCAAACATTTTGAGTTGACTTCGTGGGAAGTCCATCCTTTGGTTTCATTATCTTTGAATTTGGAGAACAAAAGGCCATGCATATTAAAATCAACAGCGGTACCAACGATATTTGACTATAAAAATGAGAAGTGCATAACCCCGCCGTCTCCAAGCAAGTTGTATTCGCCTATTCGACCGGCATTGAGGAGGAAATTCATACATGAAGTAATATTGAAATTTATGTTTAATTATCTTAGCACCTCATCGGGTATACATATGATAAATTGAAGAAAGGTGTATAGTCTTAGATCTTTATATACACCGTGAATGTTTAGCTGTTGAATTAGAAGCATGCGTCTTTACGTGAATCAATGAAGAGTTGACGGCGCTAATAATATGTAGCCGTCTTTTTTTTTTAAATATTGCTAAGAACGTTCAGCATATAAATTTAAATGAATCCGGTGAAATAAACACTGTGTCTTTGTTACCAAATTTTAATTTTAATAATTTTAAATTATACACCCCTTCTGCCAATAGTGTTATGAATATATATTATCAACATATATAGGTCTCTGGATTTGAAAAAAAAAGCAAAATGATTCATGGATATCTATTACAAGGCAGAATATTAATAATATTACTAGCTTTTATATTAATTCAGTAATGTTTTATGGCAAAGCAACAACAATAACGCCTCTTAGCTCGTGCAATAAGTAAAACAAGTATAATAGAATAATATACTTTATATTATGGTAATTTGATATGTTTGGTCTGTTTTCGATCTGTATATCAGGAGTAAGTATACATGAGTAAGTATACTTACTAACTGTCAATATCGTGCTCATAATACATTTGGCTATATTATTTAAATCATAGTATTTTTCTGTCTTTGTGCGCGACAATTATAGCTCGCATATCATGTGATATATCAGTCTTGTGCAATACGCGTTTGCCCTCGGCGGTATTACACCGCTCAAGTTTCCCTAAATGGTGCGTGATTTTGTGATATACCGACGGATGTACCCTAATTAGGCTGTACTTCAATAGTGCACCGCAGTATTTGATTAGTCTGTATTGATATTTGGGGGCAGTGGAGACTAGAGAGCGTGTCATATTGCAAACACCGCTCCTAGAGTGTTTGGTGTTGATGGCGACTTATGGCAAATATATAATACTATAGAAATTATGGTGCCGAAATTATATGCTGTTTCATTTATTATTGTTTTTATTAAAAAAAATTATCAATTATGGATAATATCTAATAAATATATTTGTTCCATGTCTACTTATCGGCAAAAAAATCTGACGCTCGTACTTAGACCAGGTCCATTCATTCGGAATATACTACATTTCGCGGTTATTGTGTATATTCCAAGATATTGCAGTGTTGCGGGTGACTTACTGTCATATTTCGATGAAAACAATGTTTACGTTGTTTTTTGTTTGTTGTTGCTGTCAGTGTATAAATACACTATTTTGTTAGATTAGTGAATAGTGTAATGAACCGCTGAACGTAACGAATGACATGGCACGATAGTCTTTACAAGCTGTCCATTTGCACCTACTCCTCGTTCGACTTCATCATCAGTTGATGAATCCGATGTATATTCGTCCTCAGACACGTATTCTGGCTCAAAATCGTAAGGTTGCACATTGTGTAACCGTCTTATCACGGGCATTTCATCTGACTCAGTATCATGATCGCTTAATTCTCACATTTTCACACAAGGTATACTGTTTTGCGTTCAGTCCCAATGTAAACAAAAAATAGTTTGTTCCCAATGACGTCACTTCCGGTAATTCACGCAAGAGTTTTTCCCCTTAGATTTTTTTCGATGTTTTAGCAATGCCTGTTCGCCTGTTCGATTTTTATCTTTAAAAACATATTTTCACTGAACATACATCAATGGCATAGTAAAAATCGTATTTATAATGATATTTATTACTTAAAAACATATCAAAAGCGGATTTGTTGATTTGGGACCAAGTTCTGCTTTAAGGAATTATAAGGCCAGTATCAACTTTTTTTGTTGATCAAACCTCGTATTTGACAAAATCAGCAAATATTTTTATAAAGTTGGTCTTAAAATCCACTTACGTAGGTTCATACCACAAAACATCTAAGGCAATCAGGCACGCAAACGAAATATGTATTTACATACATGTATATACTGTACTTTACTCAGTATACATATTACATAACATATTTTATTTATCCAAGAGAATACCACGATACCACGATACGTCCCTAATTATCTATACTAGTGTAATGGAAGCGTGATCTAACCTGGTTACTGCGACATGTACATGTAGAGTACATGTTTACAATATCATAACTCTGCTCAATACACATGAAAACGCCTGATTCAGAGTCCTGACCATGGCAACGCGCTTGACAACGTGTAAGACAACGTGTGCTAAGAAATAGAGTGTGTATTTAAGTTTTGTGTTTGGAAGCTAGCATTGGTTGCCGTTACAGATTAAAACTAAATATTTATTTCGTTCTCATGACAGTTGTGTTTACTTGCATTTGAGAGTACAGCAGCACAAACGTCAACTATAAGGTAACTTTATTACTTTCACGCACAGTGTACATTTACAACAAACATAAAAATAAAACACGTAGATCTATGCAGATGTACATTACCTGTACGAATGCCGTTCATCATTGTTTCAGACATAAACATTCAAGTCCGATAAAAAGGTCATTTACCTGAATAATTGACTACTCGGCGAATGCCGAGTTTGTCTACGCGGAGTATCGCCGCGAAGTTACGCTAGTCGTTCGTTCAAGGCCGCTGAAAAGGTCATTTACCTGTATAATTGACGACTCGGCGAATGCCGAGTTTGTCTACGCGGAGTATCTCGGCGAAGTTACGCTAGTCATTCGTCACGTAGCTGATTTCCACTCGGCGTAGTTTTATCGTCCAAACTCGGCGTAATTACGCGATTTCTGAATTCTTCACTCGGCGTGAAAGAGTAAAGTGTGGGTTTCGCGTGAGCTGTACTGTATGTATCTAATATTAAGGCAGTGCTCGAAAATTAGGATAGCCTGATGCCCGGGGCTTCTCGAAATCCATTCCGGGCCTGTCTCATTTTGCAAACAAGGAGCCCGTCGGGTCTGTCTAAAAAAACAAACAAGTTTTAACTTGATCTCAAGATCCTCAAGATAAAATACTCCCATGTGTATTGTGAACTGTGAAAACGCTTGCAATAAAGTAATTAAAATGTGTTATACACACATTGAAACAATAAAGAGTTTGAATATTTTGCCTGGCTTTGTGTCAGCAGTCACAACTGATATCGACAATTATTGACATAAAACTACATTATCCTGCTGTTAGGGTTGTGTTTTCTTTCCTCTTTGATAAGAAATACCATTTTTGGCATTCAAAACACATTAATACATGAAAAAAAATTGTATAGTACATAATTTCGGATATTTTTTTACATAATCGAACAAGAAAAACTGTCCTTTACAAATACATGTTAGTGGAGAAAAAAAGAAGATATATAGATGTTTAAATACAGATATAAAGTATATTTCTCTATTCATTATTTAAGGTGTAAGGATATTGGCCGTGATTTTTCAAAAACGGCCGTGCAAAAGACGGCTGCATGGTTGGCTGGCTAATACACTGTAAAGTGGTAGCAAACAGACAAATATAGTCGGAGGAGTTCTGAGATTGATTAATACATACGTAACAAATGTTTGCTATAAAAGTGATAAAGACACATTTCCATTTTAAATCAGGGCCTGTCCCATTTTAAATCAGGGCCTGTCCATTTTCAAAAGCAAAAAAACCTGGGCCTGTCTCTTAAAATAATTTCTTGTGAGCACCGTAATGGTCATACAGTGATTTTATTGTGTTTTATTACTTAACTTCCATTTAATCAGACTAGTTGTTTCTTTTAAACTTATTTATTAATTCACATGCATTTTGCATTTACTTTTTTAATGTTTTAAGGAGTTCCTCATTCATTTTTGAATGATCAATCTGATGAGTAAATATTCATTGCAGTCAACAATAATCTACAGCTCCCCTTAACTTAGTCTCATTTATTTCATGTCTGGAGTGCTTTTTTTTTACATAGGGACATTTTATAGATGCACCCCATGACGTTTCATTGCGTTTGACATGACGTTTCATTGCTTGGACGTCACTGCACTGAAACCAGTGTTTTGCCATTCAAACAATGCAAAGTACCGTCCTAGATTTAAACTAATGTATTTCATATCAAAATATCTTTTGGATTAAAATTTTAGTGTGAAATGGATAAAAAAATTAATGATTATTTTTCACTTTAGGTAAGTTGTACACTTATAAAGTTTAAATGGACTGTTTACGTCTAGTGCAGAGAACCTCTGCGGAAAATCCTCAAAGAAAAAAGTTGAACACGTATGTCGGAGGAGGACGGCACATATCAAAAGCTGTCTCGCCATTCGTAGACATGTACTTTATTCACTACCCCTACCTAAACAACTTGTGCCATTAGATTAACTTGCTAAACAATGTGACCTGGTGACAAACTTTATATGTTAACGTCATATATGCTAAAACTGTAATGTCATCTGCATATACATGTATGTCCATGTTACTGTAGATTTTATAGCCGATATTCGGTCATATTCTCAATCACCAAAAGTATTTTTTTCCCAATTTCTGGACGAAAATTCCCAATCCGAACCTCAAAAATAAACTAAAATCAAACAAAAATCGATCTTTTCTCGGTACAAAAATATGTAGTATGTTTGTGTGTTCGGATATTTCGTAATGTATCTTAGGCGTCAACTATCTGATCTTGTAGACGGTTGTTTTGTCGTTTTGAATAGGAAATACAATATTTACAAATGTCTGATCGATCCGGATTTCAATGATCATGATGATAAACAAAAAAAAGTCACATTATTCCAAGTATTACGTGAAGAACCTTAAAAGAACAGATGGGAAATCACAAACGATCGACTTATTATTCAAACAAGCGGCACTGTCGTCAAAGTCAGTCCCAGCACCCGACACAGAAACCTGGTCTAAACCCAGCTCTAAGTAACTGCTATTTGTAGTATAATTTCTGACTATGGTGAGTCTGAACCATTATTTTCTGACCATGGTGAGTCTGAACCATCTAAAAAAAACTGATTCCATGCAATTATATCCGAAAAAGAACTATTAGTGAAATTTATTTGTTCTTTTTTCCCCAATTTGGAGTAAAACACCTCTAAAATTCCCAATTCCAGGGCTATGGGTCATGTTCCCAAAATCATAAAAATTGCATTATAAACTACATATAATGAGGAGATATCGCCATGTCCGAGTACTAGTGCTGTACGAAACATAATCTACTAATTATAATTAAAAATCAATAAAACATGTATGCATCAAATAACTCAACATTACACCTCGTAAAAAATTAAATATACTAAAGGTTTTATCTTTGCGATATACATGTATTACAACCGTTAATGTCTAATTGCATAATTGCACAATAATCTATCAATTTTTACACGATTCCTGAGGCTGCTGTCAAAACCGACAAAACTCACAAGACGATGAGTCAAATCTAATGAATGACAGGGAACCTTGGGAAATGTCCATTCAAATTCGATTTAAAATAATTAAATTGTGCCTCCAGTATGGTTACTTACATATTTGATGCTTGCGTTTAAGCTGGTCTGAATAAAAGTGTCAACTGTCAAAAGTATCTAACCATTCGCAACAAATATGGCGGTCTATGCAAATGACATCATCATCCGGGAATTTGATTCCTCGGTTTCGTATTTTGGAATGGCTATCTTTACGGTATCGTGTAAAGCTCCTTTTTCAAAATTAAAATCTTTTATTAAAGAATATGATGTACAATAAGTGAACAGAGAGGGAAAATTCATCATTATATCGACGAACTAAATGCGGATGGTCAGAAATACTTTAATAAAAAAAAAACACGGTCATGTGCATCCGATTTCAAATTTATTTATGCACAAGGTATTATACCACTAATTATTTTCCCCCATAGACACCAATGTTAAAGTTTTAACGCGAAACTATTGTAACTCACTTTTAGAAAATTTTACAGGAGAAGCAAAACACATCTTATTTTCATCATAAATGCATTTAAGAACTTTATTCTCTGGCATGTAATAAAGAAATGGTATCCATTTATGATTTGAGAAGAAAAAAAATATTTCATGTAATTCTGTACGAGATATTTAAGAAATATTGACTTACAATAGTTTCGCGCTAAATATTTGAAGATGTAGATAAAAAATGTTCAGGGCGAAACTATTGTAACTAACATTTTTTAGCAGTTATTGATACATTTTTTAAGTTGATTTTTAAAAACTACATACTTCAATGAAAACTATTGGACAGTATAGCTTTAGGCAGTAAGTTTGTATGTTAAGGCTCATTTTGGACAAACCTAAGAATGGTATGCAACCGAAATCCCTTAAGTTCTTGTTGTAGCATGGTCGGTGACATTTCCTTTGATGAATGCAGAGCATTAAATCGTTTAATTTAGGTTAACTAATGGGGCGTGGCTTTAGCGTACTACAACTACCGGATATTGGAATTTAGAGTACGGTCACTATGACGTCACAGTGTTACTCAGTACACCATGCTACAAAAAAGATAGAGTCTGTCTCAGCTCGTTGGTTATTTAAACACCTCGATGGGCTACGCCCATCTCGGTGTTTAAATAAGCCAACTCGCTGAGACCAGACTCTTTCTATTACTTATCTTTTTTTAAGTTTAGTTTCACAGTTGAAGCATACAGCAGTTATTACATAGTTATTTTTAAATATTTTCCCTCTTCATTATACGTCACCCGCCTACCGGCTATAAAAACAACCCTATAGACCGAAATGTTCGTGAAGGGGAGGTAACTCCATACAGAAGAGAAATATACCTATTGTTTATACAAATATTTCTTTTAAATTATTATTATTATTTGATCTACCATTCAGTTCATATAACTGATTAAATTAAATAAAAAAAAAAGACAATACACATGTTAAAGTGTGTCATGAAACCTTTAAGTATCAATATAAATGAAATGCAAAACAGAATACTAACTGAGAAAAAAACGTTCAATGAATTTGATATGAAATGCCGTGAAAAGCAATCTAAAGCGATTTCCAGTAACTCTCCCATCACCATAGCATAACAACCAGGTACAACACGTTTAATTCCGTCATTGTGGACATAATGGGTGTGTGTTACTGTTACAAAACAATATAAGCCCCATATTAACTACTATTATGCGTTATTGACACTGGTGGCAAACAGTCATTTCTTCATATTGTAGAGAAAATGCATTGAGGTATATAGGACTTGGACCGGTAACCAGAGAGGTCAAAAGTTGAAAATGGTCGTACTCGAAAGTAGTACCATCAGTGGTGTTATTTGGGACTGTGTAATTGATTTAGTACATAAAAGAGGTACGTATATTTACTGTTTTTGTTTTGAGGATAGATTTCCGAAGATATGGGTGCAAAAAGCAAAGGAATCAGTCATCAGAGTGCTGAGTGGTACTACTTTGTATGAGGTAAGATTTTAAACAAAATGAGGTGTGGTTCGGCTGTTGTTGTCAAAAAAGGTCATCTACTTTCATTTTGAGTCAAATGCTGGTGCATAGAGCAGTTGTGGTCATTGTTGTTTTGCTATTTTTGTGTTTTGTCGTCACGTATATACATTTTAATGGATATTTGAAGTGTCACGGAGCATAAGGGTAAGTGTTATTCTGTGTAAAGCTAACATTACGGTCTATGTGAAAATAATGGTGGTCCAAATCCATATAGGTTCATAGACGGGCGCCGCCATCTTGGATTTTCGGTCTAGATGTAACAGTGTCTATCATTATAATAATTATTCTTTATCATTCCGCATATTTTCGAAGTGAAAAGAATCATCTATCAATTGTTAATAAATCAACGAATCATAATATGAATAAGGCACTGCCTCATGGCGAGCGTCGGTTTAAGTAAATAAAATGGTTACATTGTGTAATATTACTCATACTGTAATACCTTATAACATAGGGATTTTCTAAACCCAACTCAGTTGCTCCGTTCTAAGGGACACAAAAAAAACGCAACCCACTACTATTCACATACAAACTTTGCGATCATCACATAAAAAAAACTAATTCAACAAATTATTTAAGCATAACTATTCGAAATCGAAATGAGGATCTACACATTATACTCTATTACTTCCAAATCAAACCGTGCAGCACTGTGGTCTAGTGGTAGAGCGTTGGACCCATGATCCAAAAGTCGTGAGTTCGATTCCCGCCATTGCGTTGTGTCCCTGAGCAAGACACTTTATCTGCATTGCTTAGTACTGGTTCTACCCAGGAAGACATCAAATAAGTTCATAGAGCTTTCGTTACAATCGATGTAAAATAAATAAGTTTAAACTAAATCAAACCAAGCACTGCAGTGTGATTTCCATTGTAATGTTGGCAGGGCTTTTACCCACTAAAAATTGTGAAGACTCCCGACCCTAGCCTGGTCATTTTGGTGGAGAAAAAAAAGCGGGTGGCGGGAGGTTTATAGTACTGGTACTGGTTCTATATTACTGGTTCTACAGAGGACAAGTGGGTGGTCTGCCTCCACCACCCCCCCCACCCCCACCCCCCTTACGGATGGCGGGAGGTGTATAGTACTGGTTCTATATTACTGGTTCTACAGAGGACAAGTGGGTGGTCTGCCCCCCCCCACCCCCACCCCCCCCCTTACGGATGGCGGGAGGTGTATAGTACTGGTTCTATATTACTGGTTCTACAGAGGACAAGTGGGTGGTCTGCCTCCACCATCCAAAAATCCACCGTCATATATAACCTTACATGTGTTGAAAATGACGTAAAACACCATACAAACAAACAAACAAACAAACAAACAAACAAACAAACAAATCATTGATGATGTGTCATTTGAAATAATCAATTTGTTTAATACCTGGTTCCCAAGTCACCACTCTCTACATCCCCTCTTGAAATTAAAATTGCGTCGAACGTCACTGACTGACGTAATCAGCATTGAAAATTGTCATAATGGTGACGTACTATTACGTCTACAGTACAGTAGGTGCTTCACTTTTTCTACAAAGAACAAAAAAGGCTTACGTTTGTGCTTTCAAGTAAAAGAAAGGATATTTCACTTACCGCCTTTGGTTTCGCATAAACAATTTAAGGATAAAAAGGTAGGCGAATAATTATTATTGCATATAACTATTGTTTCAGGTGAATTTTTATTATTAATAAGTGTAATTGAGACTTAAATGGCGCAGTGGGTTGTTAAATACAATTTGAACAAAAAGCAATGACACAGTACACACAATCTCAGACATTTATTACTATTAGGTAGGATGGTCAGCTCTTAGCCAGCTTTCTTAGTCCTTTTGTCATATTGTATTTTCAATGAAATTGGACTGCTTTCAAGTATGTAGATCTGATATAAAATATAAATAGATCTAGTAAAACTAACTTACATATTGACGCAATCACTTTTATTTAAACATAATGAAGCATTAAATCGTTGATTTTGTTGTTGCTGAACAGTGGCAAGCGTCGTTTTAAGTTAATAGACTAGAGCGATTAAATAATGTGTGCAATACTCATACTGTTATGCCTTACAGTGTACATTAGTGGAGTTTTCTAAACTCAATGCAAAATCAAAACATCTGCTCGAGTGCTTCTACATCAAATTTGATTCATATTTTGGATTGTTTTTACATTTGTTGGTGTTTCTAAATGAATCATTTTAACTTATACTTTTACTGCAATCAAAGACTGGTTATAGTTTTGCCCTTCACAAAGGTAGTACCTAGTACTGTGAGTGTAATGCCAGTGATGGTCCTTGATTGGAAAATAAAAGTTATTCTGTTCTATTCTATTTTAAGCCAGAGAACCAGGCTATTATATTCTATATTTATTTTTTTAAATAATAAATATTGATGCATTCACTTTTATTTAAACGTAATCAAGCATTAAATCGTGGATTTTGTTGTTTTTGAACAAATTAGATAAATAAATATGTTGGACTGAGTCAGCGAAAACACTGAATAGAAAATCGTAAACAAACTTAATTTACATGTATGTTATATTCAATGCACAAGACCTCGCTTCGCTCGGTGAAATTAGCTGTATAACGTGCTCGGTGTAATCTCGGTGTAATTAGCTTTATTTTCCTTCGAATAACACCTCGCTCCGCTCGGCGTTCATGTGAGGTTATAACGACGTGCTAGAAATACGATTCACCTGCATGGTGCACCGTTTTACTTGCACGATGCAACTTTACGGGCAGGTAACTCTAGCGGTTTGACGAAGATTTTTATTGCCTTACTAAGGCCCTTAGTATGGCAATTTCAGAAAATCAACAACGCGTTAACCGTAAGGCGAGCTTACGCTCGCAATTAAACAACCCATTGGTCCGTGCTAAATGACAACTGGGGTTCTCACCATTTCCCCATTTTTATTTCTATCTAATTGTCATCTGAAGAAATCTCTCAAGAATACTGTAATCAAGATAAATTTAACCACAATAAAGCTGATTGGGACCTATTTAATATCTTATGTCAAAAACTGAAACCTTGAAGATCTTATCTCTGAAGACATTAAATCTTTTAATAATAACATCACTGATGCCATTTTAAATATAGTTCATCAAAGTGTTCCAATGTACAACAATATGCCCAAGTAGAAAACTGTCCCATGGTGGAAGTCTGCATGCAAAGAATACGTCGATAAGCGGAACTGTGTGCTCAATAGACCAACAAAAGATCCATCCATAGCTAATTTAAAAAGGTTTAAGGAAGCAGAACACGAATAAAAAACAATCATAGTTCAAGCAAAGAAAACGAATGGGAGGAATTTATATCTACTTGCTCGATGAAACAAAATAATACCAACAATTTTTGGGATAAAATTAATAGAAGTAGAGGTAAATCATTGTCTGCCGTTCCTTTACTAAAGACCAACTTACAATATGCCACCATTAATAAAGATAAAGCCAACCTACTGGCAAAACATTTTCCCCAAGTATCTAGTAAAACAAACCTCAATCAAACTACTAATGAATACCAAAGTAACTTCGAAGATAATTTCAATGCTAAAATAAATGAAGCAGATGATGATGAATCCAACCATTTGCTCAATATACCTTTTTCATTATTCAAATTGAAAGAAGAAATAAATAGCAGAAAAAATTCCGCATTGGGACCTGATAAAATTTCATACCTTCTATTCAAACACATGCCTGATTCCACTCTTAATATTTGTCTTTCTTTTTATAACAATATTTTGTCCTCCAAATATTATCCTATCTCCTGGAGACTGGCCTGCGTTATCCCAATATTTAAACATAATAAAGATATCAATGGCCCAAAATCCTATCGCCCTATCAGTCTTACTTATTTTTGACAAAAACATCGGCCATTCTGTATTAGCCATCTTTCTCGATTCACAGGCAGTTTTTGATCTTGCCTGGAACATCGGCATCCTTTCCAAATTATACGACCTCGATATTAGAGGAAATTGCTTCTTTTTTATCAAGGCCTTTCTCCAGGATAGGAAAACTGTAGTCAACGTTTGCCACTCGATTTCAGATGAGGAAACGCTCGAAGGAAGCACACCCCAATGTTCAATTATCTCCCCCTTCTCTGTAATGTGTTAATTAACGATCTCCCTACTATTTAAAATATTCTGGCATGGACATTAGCCAGTTTGCTGACGACAGCAGTACATGGATTACTGGGAAATCCTTAAAATAAACTTCAGACAAAAGCACAAAAAGGGTTAAATTTAATTTGGGACTTGGCAAATAAATAACCGTTGGCATTATATTTGGTAATTCCTCTTATGATACTGTAGATCTATATCTAGATTTTGTAAGACTGTCACCTTTTTAGGCCTCATTTGGGATCGTCGTTTAATTTGTTCTGCGCATATTCATAATCGTATTGACAAATGCGAAAAAGACCTAAACTTATTACGTATGTTGCAAGCAATATGTGCTGCTCCGTCTTTACTGGTGTATTACTGGATATTATTCAAATTAAGACATTGATGACAGAACTAAGGGCGTTAAATAGCACGCCTAAACATTTCTTAAAGCCTGAAGCGGGAGTATTACCACTCCATTTACATCGAAATTAACAGTTGCTGCGGTTCGATTCTGGGCCAGGACCCAAACTAAAAAATCAGTAAATCCTGTAAATAATACTTTTAAAACTACCTATTTTAAAAATAAATTTGGTAATAAGCCTAAACCTTTCGGTACAGAAACATTCAACTTTACTCAGGAATATAAATTAAACAATGTCACCATGGAAGATTTGAATCCTAGAGACATTCCTCCATGGACTCCAACTTTACCGAAGTTGATACTTCTCTTTCAAATATTATTAATAAACAGGACAACCCAAAGTTATTATGGAGCATATTGATAACAAGTATAACTATCATGTAAACATTTTTACGGATTGGTAAATAGGACCCTGGCACAGGACGCGTAGCATCTACTTTTGTAATCCCGTCTAAAAACATCTGTAAAACTATTCGCATTTCTGACGGTCTATCCATTTTTTACTGCCGAGCTGATTGCAATAATCGAGTCCCTTAAATGGATTTTCCAAAGTACTACTAAATCAGTTATCTTCTCCGATTCCCTTTCCAACCTTACCGCTATTAAAGATAGAAAAAACAAGTCTAAACCGGACCTAATTTCGGACATATTAATTCTACTTAACGATTGCAACATCCTGGGTTTATCCATTAATTTAGAATGGTGCTCAGCTCATGTATATATTTCCGGCAATGAAAAGGCCGACCTAGCTTGTAAAGCTGGATTGGGCCACCCTTTTATTGATAAACATGTTCCATTTGGACCATCAGAAGTTTATTGCTGACAATCCTGTATCCGAAAAACAATTAATGTTAAATTAAATCATTACCTAACTAATCAAACAGATAAATGTAACACTTTTACAAGACTTAGTCAGAACTTTAGAAATCATGACCTGTTTTCGGACAATAGAATCATTACCAAAAATATAACCAGACTTAGAATGGGATACAACTTATTACCTGCGAGTCTTGGAAGCCACATCATTAAGAGGATCTTTCTAAAAACTGTCCTTCCTGCTCGGTCCCAATCACCACCGCACACTTTCTTCTTGAATGCAGTCAGCTCGACACCAAACGGGACGAATTAAAGTCTAAACTACAGCAGATTTCAATCCCTCTCAACCTTAATAACTTACTCGATCCCGAAAAAAGACACAGACAATTGGTTTTTAACGCTCCTAAAGACTATATTACAGCCACCCACGAAAAGAACATCTAAATCATTTATTCTCGTTCTTTCTATTGTTCAGTATCATTATCGTTTAACCATATCCTACAGCATAACCCCATTGTATAAAATTAACAAACTACTTAATATGAATCAATCAATCACGTTTGGAGTATTTACTTTGGTGAATGAGAACTGTCTCGCTCGCCACTGGAAGTACCCCCATTGGACCCAAGCTATAGTCACTTCAATTTTCGCAACTTGTGAATGAACCTGAAAGTGTTTGGTGGACATAGGGTGCGCTTGTAAATTTAGGCATCATGTGTCCCTCAACCACTCTCTCTAAAGTTATATTTTTTTTTTTTTTTCATTTAACTATCTTGGGAAGGAAATAATCCACTTATGCTTTAAATATATCTAAGCATACTCTGAACATTGTTATTCTTATGTTGTAATATATGGGATATCTCCGACAAAAACCGAGGTAGTTGTATATACACATTTTTAGCTCGACTGATCAGAGATCAACAGAGCTTATGCTGTGGTGCGGCGTCCGTCGTCCGTCCGTCCGTCTGTCCGTCTGGCCGTCTGTCCGTCTGTCCGTAAACTTTTATTTGTAGCGACAACTCCTCTGAAACTACTTGATGGATATTCATGAAACTTTACAGAAATGTTGCCCATAAAGTCTAGTTGATCCTAGCAAAAATTCATGTTGATGTGAAATCCAAGATGGCCGCCAAAGCTAAAAATAGAGTTTTAAAATACAAGTTTGTAGCGACTACTTCTTGAAAACTATAAGTGATATTGATATGGGACTTTTCTAAAATGATCAGCATGACATGATGTTGATCCTTGTTGAAATTATTTTGATTCGACGTTAAACATGGCTGCCAGTGGCCAT
This sequence comes from Cyrtodaria siliqua, assembly GCA_037043455.1. Classification (NCBI taxonomy): domain Eukaryota; kingdom Metazoa; phylum Mollusca; class Bivalvia; order Adapedonta; family Hiatellidae; genus Cyrtodaria; species Cyrtodaria siliqua. The sequence goes on along the minus strand of JAWPHD010001721.1, from coordinate 236,986 downwards.
CTTTGGTTACATAGAGTTATATAGTAAAAACTTGTAGCGACTACTCCTCTGAAACTACTTGACGGATGTTCATGAAACTTCACAGGAATGTTGCTCTTGATGTCTAGTTGATCCTAGAAAAATTTCAGGTCAGCCGGAAATTCAAGATGGCCGCCACAGCTAAAAATAGATTTAAAATAAATAAGTTTGTAGCGACTACTTCTTCAAAACTATAAGAGATATTGATATGGGATATTTTCTAAAATGAACAGTATGACATGATGTTGGTCCTTGTCGAAAATCGTTTCGATTTGACGTTAAACATGGCTGCCAGCGGCCATCTTTGTTTACATAGAGTTATATAATGAAAACTTGTAGCGACTACTCCTCTGAAACTACTTGACAGATTTTCATGAAACTTCACAGGAATGTTGCTCTTAATGCCTAATTGATTCTAGCACAATTTCAGGTCGGTCGGAAATTCAAGATGGCCGCCACGGTTAAAAATAGATTTTCAAAAAACAAGTCTGTAGCGACTACTTCCTGAAATCAAAATCAATCAGTAGAGCTTCAAGGTCATTGACCTCTTGTAATACTTATTATCGCTCGTTTAATCAGAAGCGTCAGAGATTCTAATTTTATCTATAGGCAGTCATCCATTATTAGAGAAGGCTTTTGTTACACTATACCTATTAATATCTATGTATATCTTTGATCATTGCTCTCCCCAATGTGGCATCCACCTGGCTTTGTGTGGACAAATACCATTCCTCAGACGAAGGTCTCTAGACATTATTGGGAGAATTCGTATGCTGAGGACTGGTGCCTGACAAACAGACCCGATCGGGTGAGACGATTGCTGAAAAACTGGCATATGGCATTCATACACGTCTGTCAGTTCTAGAAGCGTCTGAATTTAGCTGTCCATATGTAAAGGAGCTGCTTCGTACAGGACGTAAGCAGCGCTCGAAGTCAGTTCCCGGAAGTTGTATGTCTACCCCTGGTAGAGGGATGATGCATTATACCCAAGTTCTACAACCCATGCCGAAAGTGCATTCGATCCAAGAATCTTTATTAGACATAAGGCGGATATGCTGAACTTAAAGCAGAAGTATGCTGCAAATGTAAGTGCGCGATCATCCCAAATAATTGTTCTAAAAGATACTGTGTTAAGTCTGAAGCGTGATGTACGGGATTTAGAACAAGCAGTGACATGCAACATTGACAAAGTGAAACTCTGCATGGAGCGTATTGAGTCAGAGAAATCTTCAGGTGTTGCTTCCCTGAAAAATGAACTCAAAGTGCTTAAAGAAAGCGTAAAGTCTTGTGAGGGAAATCTTGATTCTGCAACGGCTATCCTAACCAGAGTAAGCAATCAAATGTCATCATATTCCACAGTTGCTAAAAATAAGAAAGAAGTATCTTCTAAAATAATCCAAACAAATGAAAGCTGTTTGCAGAATGAAGATCAACCTCGACAAGACAATCATAATGCAGTTAGTTCGAGTATAACTCCTACTCAGACACAAGTAAAGTCAAAGGATACTGCAGCTGGTTGTGGAAATAAAAATACTGAAACCAGTCTGGGATGTCCTCGATTCTTGCTCTTAGATACTGCCTAATGCGCTGGGTACACATGTAAAATCAACGGAAACTCCAGTAGGTTATGCAACTAAAACTACTGTAAACCAGTCAAGGATATCCTCTGAGCCTTATTGTCAGACATTACCTCGTGCGCTGGGTACAAGTACGCCATCTAAGGAATCGCATGCTTGTAGTCGAGATATTAGTTTCTCGGAAATAATTAAATCGATTGGCACCCCTTCTGCTCCCAAAGTTACTCCAAACAAACATATTCCTGTTGTAAAATCCAACAGATTGTCAAACTATTATCAGTCGGCTGCCCGTTATAATACTTCGGATGATGATGATAATAATGAGGATTTATCAGATTTTTCTGATTATATTAGGAAGCGGACTAAGCGGTTTTATTTGGGTGGGTTCAAGCCAACTATAACAGAAAGTAAAATTGCACAATATGTGAACAGAAGGGGTCCAAAGGTAACCAAGGTAACAATCTTCAGAAATAAGCTTAAACCAGTTGTTATTCATCTGAATGTAGAAGATGATTGTGATGCAAGCTTGCTGGAAGATCGTTTTTTCTGGGCTAAAGGTGTTACATGCAGACCGTGGGTCTCGCGCTCGATGTATACTAAAAGGCACAGTGAAAATCGACATTGTCCATCTCGATACAGTGATTACCATAAGGGTAATGGCCCTGAACATGCTTGTTACTGGAACGAGTCTGTACATCGATCTGACTGGTCGGATTATAATCCATATCTTTGCCTTGATGAGTAAAGCAGTGTTCTACTCATAAAAAGTACAATTTATAACTAGTTATAATGGCAATGCTAAGACTAATGTCATGGAATGTTACTGGTATTATGTCAAGTTGTACATACCTCAGTGATACTTTAAACAAGTACTCAGTTGACATATGTGGAGTATCGGAGCACTGGCTTTATCAGAAAGATCTTCATTTTTTGAACAAAATTGATAATATGTATGCATGCCATTCTGTATGCGATAACGATCTCAAACTTCCAAGTAATCGTAAAGTAGGAAAGGGGGTGTGTAGCCATTTTGTGGAATATAGAATATCCACATTACCAATTGACGATGATAGGATTATCGGTATACAGTTAGAAGTTAGTATCAACGTGTACGTGTTCATATTTCAAGTGTATTTACCACGTAAGAACCACTGTAGTGCCATATTTAGGGAATATGTAGATAACTTTCAGATTTGATACATGCTTATTCAGAAAGAGGCTTTGTAGTTTCCATGGGTGATCTAAATGTACAACTCAATTCCTATAAGTATAATAAGCATCTTGATGACAGAGGGTACGTGTTTAGTGAGTTTATGCTTGAAAACAGATTTTCTTCTATAAATACTTTGCCATTATGCAGTGGTGCAATTTCAAACTTTGTATCTAAAAATGGTGAGAGCCTTATATACCATATTTTACTACCAACTGATAAAATAGACTTTGCTTCTGACTGTCAAGTTTTAGACGACGTTTCATTAAGTTTCTCCAATCACCGTCCTATTTTATCTCTTATTTCCGAGTTATGAAAGAATCACCCCTAGCATTGAGAGTGGTCAGCGTATTAAATGGTCAAAAGTACCAGAGGACATTTTAAAAGAGTATGAAATATTCCTTGAAAATGACCCAATCCTTAAAAACGCTAAGGACTTGGCTTTGACATAGATCAATTGTATGACTTATTGGTCACCAGGATTTTAAATGCATCCAATGTATGTTTGCCAAAAGCTAAATTCAGGCGTCACTTAAAGCCTTATTGGAATAAACAACTGAATTGTTATCATAATAACATGAAAAATAAAAGAAAACTATGGCTGAGTAATGGAAAACCGAGAAACGGTTTATCATACTTTAATTATAAAGAAGCAAAACGCGAGTTTAGATGTCAACATAGATATGCTGTTGATCAGTATATGGTTAAGCTCAATCTTGAAATAGATGAAGCTGCTGAGATTGGCCAAAATTTATTTTGGAACTTAGTAAACGCTAGACGGAAAAAATCTTGTACTGCCCCCGGTACTGAAATGAACTTTAATGAAATACTATCTAGAAATCCAACAGACATATTGTCGAGTTGGCGTAATTACTTTAGTGATTTGTACTCTGTCGATGACGATGCTATTTTTTTCAACATATAAATGAGACAGTACACTCAAGGAATGGAGAATTAAGTAATTATAATGTATGCGATTCAATACCAATCTCAGTAGCGGATATTAATTATTTTCTACGGCTGGCGAAACGAAACAAAGCTTGAGGCGAGGACAAAATATACTATGAACATATCATTCATGCCGGTGTAATGGTTAAACAGCTGATAGCAAGCTTGCTCACACTAATGTTGAAATTAGCGCACGCGCCCGAAAAGATGAAATGCGGTATAATCATAAAACTATTTAAAGGTGGGAAAAAAGATCATAGGGATCCTAATAGCTACAGGGCGATAACTCTGTCATCTCCATTCATGAAATTATATGAAAGGGTGTTATTGTCCCGCTTAGCAAATGAAAACAAAATACTAATTAACCATCTTCAAGGGGTTTTTCAAAATAACTTAGGATGCTTAAAGCTACAGACGCCCTATATCAATCGATTTCTTCTTTGTAGGCGTGTCTTTATTTGTAACTTCATGTTCACCAGCTCATTTCGAAATCGGGTATATAAGCGAGCAAATATAGCGCATGAAATCATTTACTGTATATACATCGACCAGTGAACATCGTACCTATACACAGGTAACAGTAATTTTTACAGAAAAAAAAAGTTAGCTTCTTTCGGGGCTCGAACACACGACCTTCTGATTTCAAGTCCTGTGCTCTATCCACTGAACTACAACGCTGCTTGAAAAAATAGTATACTAACTACCATATATTATGAGGCAAAATAACTATATACATATTTGAACGCAACTAAAGATGGATCAATAAATATGCAGTCCATATTCATGATATTGTCGCACGTGTAAATTAACATTGCCTGGTGTAATATTGTATCATCAATATGAAACTAATACTTCGTCTCAAATCAACCATATATCGACTTGTTATTTAGCGCTTGATGAGTTTGTGTGAGCGCTCTTGTTATTACATAATGCCTATTTAGTGTTAAAAATGCTACAAAATTCCGATAAATAGCAGTGGTCTAGAGGTTCAGCGTACATCTTTCAAATCTAACAAGTGCAAGACTGTGGTTCAAATCCCGTTCCGAGCAACTATTTTTTTATCACATATATTCTGGAGCCGTATATTTATCGATGTTACCTGTACGGAGGCTTTTATGTATCGATTTCTCCTTATATACCGACTTTTGGGGTGTTCGTCGATTTGAAACTACTTCACACGTGACTCATTCATATTCATGAGTTATTACCAGTTAAAATAGGGACTGTACAGCTTTAATGACACCTTTTACCTTTCGTGAAAGCATTTATTTTGCTAAGGAAAATAAAAGCAAATTGTATGTCGGATTAAATGACTCAAGACAGGCGTTTGATAGATTATGGTATAATGGCCTTTTCTTTAAACTGAATGAATTTAACATAGATCCTACAACTTACTTAAACCAATAATTGATATGTATAATAATGTGACAAGTTGTGTTCGATGTAATGGTAATGTATCTGAAACGCTTCGGGTACGGCAGGGAACAAGACAGGGAGGAGTCAGTAGCCATTTCCTCTATCTTGCATATATTAATGGCTTAATATCAGAAATTGAAGACTCGGGTCTTGATTTTGTCTTGTCAACATTAATTGTAGTTGTTTAACTGTTGCGGATGATATGGTTCTCGTGTCATTTTCAAAACTAGGCCTGGACAAAATGATGTCCATATGTAGTGACTATGCAACTAAATGGAGATTTAAATATAATACAAGTAAATGTTCCGTGATAGTTTTTAATGAGACAAAGTTTGAATTCGAAAACAAAGATAGAACATGGAAAATTGGTAATGAACTTGTCGTCGAAACTATAAATTATACACATCTAGGCGTTATTTGTAATAAATACATGGATATACATGGCTGTATCAAAGAATCCTGCCGTAAATTAAGAGGTGCATTTTTAGGTTTGATAAAAGCTGGTCTCCATGAAGATGGTCTTCACCCTATAACATCAATGAAAATATACAAGTCCGTTGTAATTCCAAAAGCCCTGTATGGTTGCGAACTGTGGTATGACATGACACAAAGTGATATGTTAATGTTGGAACGATCGCATCGATTCTGCATAACATATATGCAATCAATTCCTACTCAGACGAGAACTGATATATGTTTTAGTTTGATAGGTGCTAAATCAATTGAAAGCGAAATTGACACTCGTAAGCTTCTATTTTTAGGACAATTATGCCGTTTAATATGTCCACATGTAGTAAGAGAGGTCTTTATTTATAGACTGTTACATTTTATCGAAAATCCATCGCATCAGAGAGGATACATACCAGAAATCTATCGTATTTTAGGGAAGTATTCACTTCTCAAGGTTTCAGAACTGAATGGTCATTTAGAGTAAATAAGGATTGCTCTTTAAGAGACTTTTTGTGCATAAAACCAATGCTTAGTCATGCTTGTGAGTTATGGGAATTTTCTAAAGCGCAACCAAAATACACGATTAAATGCAAAAGTGCAATATGTCTATGATGTAAATTATTTAGTGACACTTATACCAAAAGTTGCCCCCGGTTTGAAAGACAAGTTTCATCTTTTTCAGAACACTGCATTTTTTCTTGTGTTCGTACTGAACATATTTCAGTTACATTGGGGCAGTCAATTTTTACCATTTTTGGTTCAAATGTATTTAACACATTCATAAACTTAAGTCCGCGGGAACAAATAATTGTCATGCTAAATGGTAAACTTAGTGATAAATGCAATCTGACTTGTTTAAAAGTTGTTATTAATGCTTTCCATTTAATATGGAGTGTTGGACGAGCGGTAACTTGAAAATAACGTATTAATAGCCATGTGTGAAATTAAAATGTAATGTCATTGACTCTTCCTTACATTTCGTTTCCATAAGGGAGTGTGATGTTATGATGTTTATTTTTCAAGAATGTATTTGATAAACTGGTTAAAGTAAGATGAAGTTAACTATTTGTGATTCCATACCTGATCTTTTATTTCGTTTCATAAAGGCTGGGTAAAGACTCGATTACTAGTTCATCTTTAAACATAACACTTTGTAATATGACTAAATACGTCTGTTGTACATATTGAATATGAAAAGTATTTTAGAATAACCTGCACATTAATTATAAGTGTAAGCAAATATGTTCCATGAACATACGAGTACAGTCATGGAATCAGTTGAATTATATTAAAAGATTCCAACATGAATGTATATATATCAACTTATTCTTATACTTCACTCTATGTCATAATTTCTCTCCTTGTCTATTGTAGTAGTACTTCTGTGTTACTGATTGTCATGCATATATTATTATTGAATTGTTTGAATGCTAATATGTAAAATTATATTGTATGCTCTCCAACTGGAAGGAAAATAAAGAATCAAATCAAAACTTTCTAGAAAGATGTGAGCAATTATGCCATAATAGCTCGCTCGCCCCGGTCGCGGTAACAGACAGTAGCACAACGGTTGGTGTCCTCGGACGATCAAAATTACAATAACCAGTTGTGGCTACAATTATAAAACTATTTTAATATTTCACATATCCATGGAGGGGCATTCCCTCTGACCCATGCCCTCAGCTGCCCAATAGCCGGAAAATGTGAATGTAATAAATGGCAGGGCAGATTTTTATTGAAGATTTTATTTCCATCATACATACTTAATTACAGAAAAGGAATATAACACGTGTTTCTTCACAGACTACTCCTAAAACAACGATGTTTTACATAAAGCTCAGTAATACTGAGTATTTAAAGCCTAAAGACACTAAAGGCGATTTGGAAGGGTGAATGCATGGGGGTAAATGTTTAATGGCAAAATATCTCAGCCACGTTTGACAACCAGCCAGATTGCAACTATCATGCCGGAGTTATGGTCCTTTGAATTTTAGGCGTAGGTTTTACCTGCGCATATTGCTATCAAAATGGCGACACCCAATTATAGTTGAGCCCCACATAACAAACAACTTAATTACCACTTCCTCTTTCTGTAGAAAAGGGCATAGAACAAAAGTTCAGTAATTTATACAGTACATAAATTAATTTTATCAGTATTCGCAATATAAACCCACCCACCCTCGCCTGTTATTGAAAAAAGTGTTTTTGACTTTTTTATGTTTATATTTTCAGAACACGGATACTTCAAGGGCTTCAGTCTCAAGGGCTTCAGTCTGGTCACAGCAATGAATTATTGTGAAGTTAATAAGAATTTTGACATTTTCAATAGAAAAACGTTCAATTAGGTACATTTGTCTTTCTGAACTGGGTTCATAAAGTACATCTATATGTTTTAATTAACTACATATTATATCTTACTTCTACTTTGTTGAAGCCGTGGCCAGTATATTCCAATAAACATAAACGGTAAATGTTGCCTTGTATTGTTCTAAATCCATCTTTAGTAACATATATACAACTTACAATAAAGGTCAAGTTTCATCAATAAGCACTTATGACTTCTCTACACTATATACAACCTTACCACATCACCTGAAGACAAGATTATTTCTCTTATTCAAAAAACATTCGCTAGAGAAAATACTACATTTTTGGCATGTAATAATATTAAAGCGTTTTTTACTAACGGCAGTTTAGACAATTATACTATGTGGACTTGCTATGAAGTTTGTGAAGCACTCATCTTCCTATTAGATAATATTTTCGTCAGGTATGGAACCACCGTTTATAGACAAATTGTTGGTATCCCTATGGATACGAACTGTGCACCACTTGTCGCAGATTTGTTTTTATTTGCTATGAAAGAGATTTCATGTTGAGTCTTTCACCAGATACCCAGGCAGATGTTATTGAAGCCTTTAATGACACCTCCCGGTATCTGGATGAGATATTGAACATTGACAACCCTTTCTTTCCAACTATGGTTAATAATATTTATCCTAAAGAACTTCAGCTTAACAAAGCTAATATATCTGATAATAACGCTTTTTTTCCTGATTTAGATCTCTCTATTGAAAATGGTGAAATAATTAGCAAAATATATGACAAGAGAGATGATTTTAATTTTGACATTGTTAACTATCCCCACTTGGATGGGGATGTTCCCCGAGCAACTTCTTATGGGGTGTATGTATCTCAACTTATTCGTTTTTCAAGAGCTTATACTCGAGTTGAGGACTTTAATATTCGTAATCTTTGTATAACTAAAAAGCTACTCAATCAGGGTTACTGTTACCATAAACTTCGTAAAACCTTTGCAAAATTTTATTATCGTAACCCTGATATTCTTTACAAATATAAAAGTAATTTAAGGACTCTTCTGCGACAAGGACTATCACAACCTGACTTCTATGGTGATGTGATTTACAAACTTCGAAAAATTCTTGGTCATGATCACTTTCATTCTATCTTTGTTAAACTTGTTCAAAAAGTTTATCAAAAGAGGTTATGACCCTATTATTTTGCAACGTACTGCATGCTTGGTGGTGGACCCTTTTACAGTTCGCCACTATGCTTTCCTCTTTAATTGTACGATGACCGGATATGTTGTGGACACTATGATGACGCCTACCTAAAGCCCATTGGGACGGTGGCGTTTGATGTTTGTCTATGATCTTTCTTGTCGTGCCCTTGATGGTTTATTCTCTTGTTGCTCTGGCTTCTGCCAAGTCAATGAGTACCTTCATTGTGGCTTTCTAGGCTATTGTTGTTGGTTTTTTTTATAATATTTACACGAGCATATTTGTGTTTTGCTTATATTGCCTATTGATGCTGCCTTGTTGGTTAGAGATTAGATCATGGCGGGAATTTCTTTATTTACACTGTCCTGTTTTATTGGGATGACAGTAGGGTAAGTGTGAGGATTGGTGCACCCTAGAACAGGTTTAAACCCCCAGTGGCCTACTTTTCCACTGACCGTTCCAAGGCGGTATCTCTATTGTCAACCCTTTTGTGTTTGTGATGTCGTTTGCATTTATTATTACTTTTGCCTTCTTGTTTGTCTGTTTGCGTGTTTGTTTCTGTGTTTTGTGGTTGACAGTCCTCCTTGAATGCTACTTTCCCTGTCCGGTCTTTTTATATTTCTTTAAATCTTTTTTTAATCCAGCCTCTATAGACACAATATAAATGGTTTTAACCAGCCATACCAAACCCCGAAATTGGAGTGTCGAATTAATAGTTACCAAAATGAGATATAGGGTCCTATATAAACCACAGCGTCCAAACGCAATGGCATCATAGGTCCGCCCTGTACTACAAACAATAAGCAATGGGTATTAGTTAAGTATATATACATTAGCGTTTAATGGACAAGATATGAATTAGACGTTTATATAGTCCTGGTTTCCATGGTAACCGCTATGTAATGCACAATTTATGCAAGGGAATTTTGAGATGTATTATTGAGAGAGTCAGCTTGGTTTTAGACTTGATCCACTGCGGTTATCCAGTGATAAGGACAATTGGACAATCCATTTGAAAGTTTATGTTAAAAAGTGTGTACTTATATTTTGGTAATTCCAACATTTAGACATTGATAACGTGTTATTATGGTTGTCCAATAAATAACTTACTGTTTGACAATACGTGATAGGAAGATACAAAGGTAATATTAAAATAACACATATCATCAGAATTTCGACTTTATCGGTTATTGACCTTTCTACAGCAAACTAGTATTTGTAAAGTATAATATTATAACATATATATGTAGTGGTTAGGGGCCAGTTTCCGTCCAAGCCTAGTTTCCGTCATTCTCATTTAAAAACTGTTTTTACACTGCAAATTACTTACGCGATGTCACTTATTGACAGACGTTTAGAACTGAAGTTTGGAAACAGAGAAATCAACCAAAAAGTAAATAAGCGGTACAAAAACGAAAGGGATTTCTCCGAAAATTGTGTTTACTTCCTTAAATGGCGTTGAGATGCGCGCGCATACTGCCGGATAATAAACTATTAAAAAAAATAACACTGTAATGACATCATATTTTTTCACACTTCAGTGGACGCAGTTCAAATATACCGTGATAATATATTTTAACCAAAGTGAAGCAACTCGTACAACCTGTATCTGTTTGATTAATACAGAGTTACCCATCGTTACAGTGTAAATTGTCGTCGTTGATAATTTTACATTGACGTTACCAGGCGCATTGTTATAGCGATCAAAGTGACTGATGGAACAATACCATGTTTACAATGAAATTGTTGAATAGACTTGCAAACAAGTTTCTAATTCATAATTTGTTTTTTACTGTATCTTGACCTACATGAATCTATCACTCGATAAAATCTTGACGGAAACTGGGCTTGTAAACAAAATGATTTCTCAGGTTTAGTCTATTTATAAAAAGGTCATGTGCCACTTCGATAATTTATATAAAACAAAATTCTTTGGTATCAAATTTCCAGGAAGAGGTAACCTAATAGAAAATAGAGTAAAAATTGTCAGGATACATAGATTTGTCTGGAAAATTAGTGTATGTTTACATAAGTGACGGAAAGTGGCCCCCGACCAGTATAACTCAACAATAACATTGTTAGGAATAAAAAAAAGTTACAAAAATATATATCAAGAAGAGTAGAAAGGCATGTTTTAGGTTTACTGCTTTAACGATTGATATTGGATATTATAAGGACAGCTGATGTATCATGAGCCTTTATAGAGACTCTCGAAGTTCGGAGAGAGTGAACAGTTTATTGTATTTCTCCAAATGTGTCGACTTGAAATTGAGTTTCTTCTTTTCCTGCTGTTTCTTATTTTTATGGACATTTTCAGAAGGAGATTTTTTGAAAAAGTATCTGCTAACGTGTTTGCAACATCTTTGGCAGATACAGCCTTTTTTAAGATGGTTTACAAAACCATAAATAACTTGACTACTTATTTGTAGGACCATTTCCACGTCTTCTTAAGAGAACAGAACAGAACAGAGCGAGTGTTTAGCCTGGAGACATAGGACATTCAGGATTTCCCGTTAACTGTACGACGGTTTTTCGCACGAAATACTCAAAACTATTTTGAGTTGGGTTCAAGTTAAAAATGTTTAATACAGCTTTACGATCTTTGACTGCGGGGTTTATATCTCCAAGCTAATTCGTTTTGCTAGGGCATGTAACGATGTTAAGGATTTCAATTATCGAAACCAAGTTATTACATGTCAAGTAAACTTCTTCGGCAAGGTTTTCGTTATATAAAGTAAAGTACGTAGATCTTTCTCAAAGTTCTGTTGTGCATAGACTTGCACGTTTAAAATTGGGATATCTAAAACAGGTAAAAAGAAGATATATCGATCCTTCCAGTTCAATCACACTTTATTTATCAGAGAACAGTCAACAAACTGTGTTGATTAACTGGTGCATGAATCTTTTAAAGGGCTATGACCGACAAAATTCCGATCAATAAAAAAACGCGTTCTAAAACTTATCTTGTAGGCGGGGTTGTAAAAATGTAGCCCCTGGTCAGGAAATGAGAGTTAGCATCTCACATATTTATTTAATGGGGTATTTAACTTGTGTTATTTTCCAGATAAATGGTCTGAAGGCATTATCATTCCGCTATTCAAGAAAAATGACCCAGACGACGTAAATAATTATCGAGCCATAACATTAGTTAGCTGCTTATCAAAACATTTTACAGGTATTTTAAATAAAAGAATTAGCATGTGGTGTGATGAAAACAATATTTTATCAGATGCTCAGTTCGGTTTTAGACAAGGTCGCTCTACCATTGATGCCATATTTGTTTTGAATTGTATTATACAGAAATTACTGAATGAAAACAAGCGGTTATATTGTACGTTAACTTTATAGGCTTTCGACAGTATATATAGAAATGGCCTTTGGCTAAAACCCTTTAAGCTAGGAATTAAAGGTAAATTGTTAAGAATTATACGGGACATGTATGACGAAGTGAAATCTTGTGTACGACACTGTAATACTTTTTCTGAGTTTTTCGAATGTGCAATCGGTCTCAAGCAAGGGGAGGTAATCTCTCCAATAATGTTTTCGCTTTTTGTAGAATGAATGAATGGTGTTTTACGGCACGTCGACACATAAATAGGTCATATTGTGCGCAAAAAAAATTATGAAAATGAAGAATTAATTAAAAATCAATGTAAATATATAAAGATAAAATTATTAAAAAATAAGGGATGATAAGGTGTAATATAAAGTATGTATGTAAATCAACAAATGCCCGTCAACGGGTATATAAACAAGTATAAATATATAAGAACACATTACAATGATTTATATAGTCTGATCTCTTTGAGGAAATCTAAAACAAGACTAAAATCTAAAGTATCATATAACTCTTTCATAGTATTAGCATTGTAGTACCTTTGACGCATAGGATCAAAGTCTACACATTCCAATAAGATGTGTTTGACCGTTAACGGTGCAAAGCAGGGTATACATTCTGGTAATTGCTCACCTTGTAATAAATATGAATGAGTATAACGTGTATGCCCTATCCTGCACCGGGCTAGTATAACTTCCTCTCGACGAATGGGTCTAGTAGAAGAACGCCATTCTCCGAGTAACGGTTTAATTGAATGGAGTTTATTGTTAAAGGACAAACCCCAAGCGGTTTGCCAAGAGTTACGAATATATGTGTTAATACAACTTTTAAAATCAGTATAAGGTAATTTGGTATTAGATATAGGTAAATATAATGCTGCCTTAGCAGCACTATCAGCTCTATCATTACCACGTATTCCTACATGGCTTGGAAGCCAGCAGAAAATAATAACATTATCAATTATAAGAGAATTGTATTTTTCTAAAAGTTGAAGCACAACTGGGTTATCATGTTTCATATTACCCAGTGCTTGAAGAGATGAAAGGGAATCAGAAAAGATTACGAAATGGTCATCATCAGATTCCTGAATATAATTTAAGGCAAGTTCAATTGCCTTAAGTTCAGCTGAAAAGATAGAGGCCTTGTCAGGCAGGCGGCTCTTTATGCTGTGTTTGTGAACAGCTGCTGCAGCTACCTTATCTCCATCTTTAGAGCCATCTGTGTAGATATGTTGAAAGTCACTGTATTTCGATATAATTTCATTAAATTTGCTTTGAAAGACAGTAGGGTCTGTACTGGATTTGTAATTATTACAAAGATCAAAAATAATTGTTGGAGTTTCCAAAGTCCACGGTGGAATTTGTGGTACTTTGTACTTGGCAATCAAATTTAGGTCGATTTCAGTGTCTCTTAATTTTGGTTTAATACGAAGACCAAATGGTCGAATGGCCTTCGGTTTTCGATCAAAAAGAGGTTCACAACTAGGATGAAAAACGTTATCGAAAGTTGGGTTTGAAGGGTTAGACTTTAATTTAATGGCGTATTGAAGAGCTAATTTGTCTCGTCTATAAGACAGTGATGGTTCATTGGCTTCAACATATAGACTTTCGGCTGGTGATGTACGAAAGGCACCTAAGGCGAGTCGTAATCCTTGATTATGTATAGGGTCGAGCATCTGCAAGTACGACTTGCGAGTCGATCCATATACTACTGAGCCGTAGTCCAGCTTGGATCTGATAAGAGATCTGTAAAGTCGCAAGAGGACTTTTCGATCTGCTCCCCAATTAGTGTTTGCAACAACTTTAAGTAAGTTAAGAGCTTTAAGGCATTTGGCCTTCAAGTATTTAAGGTGTGGTATAAACGTTAATTTACGGTCGAAAATAAGACCAAGGAATTTTGTCTCATCCACTACTGGTATTGGTGACCCGTCCAGTGTTAGATGAGGGTCTTCATGATGTTTACGAAGTTGACAAAAGTGCATACAATTAGTTTTAGATTTAGAAAATTTAAAACCATTTTCATCAGACCAGGTCTGAAGTTTATTGAGACATTGTTGTAATTGTCTCTCGATAGTATTCATGTTTTTTGCACGATAACATATAACAAAGTCGTCAACATATAGCGAACAATCCACACCTGGATTGATGCATTTTACTATGCTGTTAATCTTTATATTAAAAAGTGTGACAGATAGTATGCTGCCCTGTGGAACACCCATCTCCTGTTCATGAATATCAGAGAGGGTTGAACCCATTCGGACACGAAACTGTCTATCATCTAAGAATTTCTCTATAAAAATGGGTAATCGGCCTCTAAGACCAATGTCATGTAGATCATTCATAATACCGTACTTCCATGCAGTATCATAAGCTTTCTCCAAGTCAAAAAATACAGCGACTAAATGTTCTTTTTTTATGAAAGCTTCCCTAATAAACGATTCAAATCGTATGAGATTGTCTGTTGTGCCTCGTTGGCGCCGGAATCAACTTTGATACTTTGTTATCAGTTTGTTGGACTCCAGGTACCAAACGAGTCTCTCATTAATGATTCGTTCCATGGTTTTACATATACAACTCGTTAAAGCGATTGGGCGATAATTTATTGGGTCCGTATGATCCTTTCCAGGTTTGGGGACTGGAATAACGATTGCTTCCCGCCAAGAATCGGGGAAGATTCCCGTCACCCAAACCTTATTAAATATATCAAGAAGGGTGGAGAGACAGGATTCAGGTAAATGTTTTAGTAATTGATAATGGATATCATCAGGACCAGCTGATGTATCATGAGCCTTTTTAAGGGACTCTCGAAGTTCTTTGAGAGAGAATAGTTTATTGTATTTTTCCAAGTTTTTCGACTTGAAGTTCAGCTTCTTCTGTTCTTTTTGTTTCTTATTTTTCAGAAAATTTGGTTGACAATTTTCAGAAGAAGAATTTTTGGAAAAAGTTTCTGCCAAAGTGTTTGTTATATCTCCATTATCTGTTTTAAGATGATTTACAGTACTAGAATTACCTTTACCACTTATTTTCCGGACCATGTCCCACGTCTTCTTAAGAGATGAGCGAGAATTCAGCCTAGAGACGTAAGTTCTCCAGGATTTCCTCTTGCTATCCTTAATAGTACGACGGGCTTTCGCACGAAAAACTCTAAAGTTATCTAAATTTGTTTGAGTTGGCCGCAAGTTAAAATTATTTAATGCAGCTTTACGATCGCTGACTGCCTTTTTGCAGTCATCGTCGTACCATGGTTTATGTGGGCGTTTAGGATTTGCAGAGGTTTTTGGAATGGTTTGATCAGCTATATCGTGAAGAGTTTGGGTAAAAAGAGAAGTTGCGTCTTCGACATCCTCGAAAACGGAAGGCTTTAATTGTTCCTCGCAAAGAGATTGAAACGTAGTCCAATCAGCCTTGCGAAGTTTCCATCGTTGCGTTTTTTCGAGAAGTGGAGGGCCGATATTTTCAAGAAATATGGGGAAGTGGTCACTTCCACAGAGGTCGTCTCCAACACTCCACGAAAAATCCATCAAAAGCGTTGGATCGCATATTGTTAAATCAATGGAAGAATGAGAGCCTGTAGCAGGATGTAAGTAAGTATGTGATTTATTATTAAAAAGACACACATTGTTTTTGGCTAAGAAATCCTCAATTTTCTTGCCTTTATCGTTTATATCTTTACAACCCCAGATGTAGTTGTGTGCATTGAAATCGCCCAAGAGTATAAAAGGTGATGGCAATTGTGCAACTAGGTGATTTAGATCTTTAGGGTCTAGTGAAGAACTAGGTGGTAAATATAAGGAACATATTGTTATGACTCTGTGCATAGTAACACTGACCGCAATAGCTTGCAAATTTGTTTTCAACGCAACAGGTCTGTGAGGAATGTTTCGATTAATGATTATCGAAACTCCACCAGTCGCCTTGTCCCCGGTATCACAAATATGATTGTATAGTGAGTATTGTTTAAAAGATACCTTATCACTTGTCTTCAAGAATGTTTCTTGAAGACAAAAGGCAATAGGGTTGTGTTCATTTAAAATTAAGCTGATTTCGTCATAATTTGGTTTCAAACCTCGACAATTCCATTGAATGATCTTATTAGTTTTACCCATTATTGAGCGTTAAGGCGACCTTTAATTTTATTTTTATTTTTGGCCTTAGATTTAGGAGAGGTCTTAGGAGACTCAAGCAGCGACATATCCACTGATGAATCCTCCTCCCTGGAAGAAGTCGGCTGAAGTGGCACCTCAACTAACTTTTCATGCGAGGATGGAAGTGGCAGTGCAGCTGCCGGCTCTGAAATGTCCATGAGCTGTTCGAATTTGTTATGCAGCTCAATAGGGCCTTTAGACACCTTTGGCTGCTCCCTGTGCTCCCTAGTTTGAGAAGCACTAGGCTTTCCAACTTCCTTAGTTGGAGCAGCACTAGGCCTTCCAACCGAGGTAGTATTAGGCCTCACGACTGGGGAACTACTAGACTTCACAGTCTTAGAAGACCCCACTTTCCAATTCTGAGAAATTGGCATGCTCTTGACATTGCCAGAGCTTGCCGATTTTGTGATTGATTTAAATAAAAAAGTTTGATTAGATGAAAAGTTTAATTTGGGTTTGTTAAGTTGTATTTGTTGACTTTTGTTTGGATTTGATACTGAGGAAGTATTCTTTGTATTTTGAATTTCTGACTGTGGTTCGTATTGCGTACCTGCATCCCTGCATTCTGTGTGTGTTGCTTTTGTTTTGAGAATAGATGCGTAAGAGGTTGGACTTGAAATTTTATATTTTTCTTCTATCAATTTCCGTGCTTCTGGAAAGGGAATGTTTTGTGTATATTTAACTGTTATGATTTCTTTTTCTTTTTTAAATTTTTCACATGATTTTGAATTTGCGTGATGTCCCAGACCGCAGTTGGTACATTTGAGGTCGTTAGGACAATCTGGTTCGTTATGCTTGAATGCAGACTCGCCAAATTTACCACAACGTTCTTCTTTAGTACACCTGGAGTTGTGGTGCCCAAAGCCTTGGCAGTTGTAGCAAGGTAACGGGTTTGGAATGTAGGCGTCAACATGCAATTGCAGATATGCCACCTTTATTGTTTTTGGTAAGACGGGTGTTGAAAATGTGAGGATGATAGTATTTGTACTGATAATTTTGTCATTCCTCTTTATGGTTATTCGGCGAGCCGCAGTTACCAACTGTGGCGCAAGCTCGTGAATAATTTCGTCTTCAGGTACTCCGGAGAGATCCGGGCACCTGATGACGCCTTTGGAGATGTTCAAAGAGGAGTGAGGGTAGCATTTGACTTTTGTGTTTAAAATTTGTTTAATAGTGAGTAAATTATCCGAATGAGATTTTTTTTTTCTGTTTCAATAAGAAGAGTTTTGTTTTTTAATTTTTTTATCTGTTTAACATGTGCAGCAATGGAATGGACAGTTTTCTCTATTACAAAAGGTGACATATCTGCAACAGGCCTTTCCCCGTCTTCCGATTCGATAATAAGAAAACGAGGAAAGGACTGGTTAATCACTGGTTCCTCAGTATCAGATTCATGTTCTGTTTTTTTCCGTTTGTTAGTAGTTTGTGCGTTTTGTGATGCCATGATGTGGCGTTAAGAATTCATCTTCCACGCTTCTCACCCACCTCGGAGTCCAACAAGGGGACATTTGCTGTGGATATCCAACAGCAAAATGCCAAGAATACGTAGAAGGTATACTCATATAAAGCTAACGCATCAGACCCCCCATACCACCCAGCGGACATAACACCTTAACTAAAAAGTCAAAGAGCCGCACTTATGTTCCGCTTAAAAAGTGGCACAAGTATAGCCATATAGCGTTTTGAAATACATGATTAACCCGTGCGCCACCGCCATAAAAGACCCTATCTATATAATGTTTAAAGTAGAACCATATAAAAAGTAAGTTAAGATACAGTGTACTGGTACTGTCTGAATAATAAGGTCGGCTCTCTTATAGCTGGCGTGACAAACCGATTGATCAGATCGGGCCAAATCTGACCGCCCGTCTAGTTGAAGTCCGGACCAAAGTGGTGTGTTGCAACGTGGAGATAACTACCAGATCTCCACGCCACTCAACCACCAGGACTCCCTTCTCCAACGACACGGGTCGCCACCCACGGTCAACAGGTGGGTTACATTTCGGGGGGGTTATACCCCTCTGCTAAGTAACGAGCAGTCGGTTGATTCTTAACACCATACCACCGACTGGGGGCTTGCTTTTTGTAGAAGACATGGAATTGTTCTTACAAGATAGTAATAAATCTGGACTTACAATAGACGATATAACTTTAATTATTTTACTTTTCGCAGACGATATGGTTTTATTTGGAAAATCACCGTCTGAGTTACAAGAACGTTTAAATCTGTTGAAAGAATATTGCGACAATGGGGATTAGAGGTTAACGCGGAAAAGACAAAAGTTATATTTTTTAGAAAAAGGGGTAATCTTTTAGTTAATGAGACATGGGTTTATAATGGAAATAATTTAGCAGTTGTTAACGATTTTAACTACCTCGGAACTGTTTTTAATTATACGGGTTAATACAATTTAAATCAAGAGACTTTAGCAGGTAAAGGATTAAAAGCTTTGAATATATTAATTGCACATGTAACCAAAATACAATTTTAAAACAAAAACGTTTTGCCAATGATTTGATGCGTTCGTTGGTTCTATATTAAGCTATGGAGCATAAATTTGGGGTTTTACAAAGTCAAAGGAGATCGAAAGAATACATTTGAAATTTTGTAAATACTTGTTAAAAGTTAAAACGTCTACTGGCAATTCCAGTATTTATGGAGAACTAGGTAGATACCCATTGTATATTTTAAGGTATGTACAAATAATAAAGTATAGGAGTAAGGTGGTCGATTAAAAAAACACTTTAATATCAACTTTTTATAAAGATGCTGTGAGAGATTGTGAAAGAAGAATGAAGAATTGGTCCAGCAATGTTAAAACCATTTTAATTGACTGTGGCTATAATTATGTTTGGAATGACCCAAGTTGTATTGATATGAAATCTTTTCATTTGTTGATTAAAAAAAATCTAATAGATTGTTTTGTTCAAAAATGGAACACTGATGTTGAAAATAATCGAGTTTTATGTTTAGACATTTTAAAACCTCATTCTCATATGAAGTGTATCTAGATATATTGCCGTTGAAATTAAGAACTGCCATGTCGAGGATAAGATTATCCTCCCACAGACTTAAAATTGAAACTGGCAGATATTCACAAAATAGAACTGATAGAAATCAAAAATATTGTACATTGTGTAAGAGTACCGACTTAGAAGATGAATATCATTTTATTTTAATTTGTCCTTTGTACGAACAATTACGTAAGCTATATGTTAAACAATATTATTACAGACATTCAAGTGTCTTTAAATTTATTCAGCTGATGCAATCTTCAAGCCAGCAATAGCTTTTTAGGTTATCTAGGTTTGTTAGGGATGCATTTATTATTATTCGCAATACTGCAATGTATAATGAGTAAAAAATGTATGTTCATCCACATTGGACATGACATGTAAACTATTAAAACTTAAAATAGTAACATGAGACTATGTAATAGGAATAGTTAAATCATTATAACAGGGTAAATACGTGCGCCAGAGTGAATGTTTGAGACATTTTGGGCGTCAGAGTGAATGGGTGAGTTGTATGAGTGTATAGTATGTATGGTTTGTGTGTTTGTACTTTTTCATTGTTTAATGTAAAAATTGCATTGACCTGTCACATATTAACAAATGTAATATGTATTTATATGACGAGAAACATTTGTTTAAGTCATAAATAAAGAATATGTTCTGTTCTGTTCTGTTAACAGTTTTATTGTTTATGCAGGAAATTAAGTTTATCCAAATGTCTACAATAAGCCATTACATATCTTGATTGCACTTCTTTTGTTACACTAATTGCATGTCAGTTATCAAAGCAGGAAGCCAGCTGTCAAAATTAAGCCTAATAGAAAAGAATGTCACCTCAAAGAAATCAAAAGATAAAAACATTAATTAGGATTTTAACCAAAATATACTAAATGCAGTTTCTTTGTTAAATAAATTCACTGACACTTTATATAATAATAATAATAATATCTTTATTTCAAGAGGATAACATATTTGCCTACAGGCCAGTCTAACACATGGTCCTCAGATAAAATAGAATATAGTTACAGTTTATACATGATTAAAACAATGGTACGAAAGGAATACAATTAATAAAATATGTATAGAAACTTCATGATTTTTCTAAAATTGTGGTATGGGGAAACATTGATTAAGACTTATTCAACCTTTAGGTGATGTGTATACAATATAAAACTAATGTTTAAAACTCGTCAATTGTATATGTTTTTAACAATATAAACTCAGCAAAAATAAAAAGTATCCACTTTGTTTTCCTGCAAAATATGAGACTGTAAGAAAGAACTAACACTTGTAGCACGATTTCTTTGAATAACATCTTTATTTGATGTTCACACAAACTTTCATCGAAATATACCGAATAACAAAAAAATAAATCACAGTTTAAAAACATAGGTGTGAAAACGAAATTAACAAAACTTAACAAATGTAAAGGTTAACGACAATAGCATAGATTTAGAAAGTTCATTCAACTACGCAGAAAATATTCAAAAACTCGCTAATATCTTGTGTTTCCACTTTACAATTCGGTGTAAAGTGGACACATGAGATATTAGCACATGCGCTATTTGCGAGTTTGTGAATATTTTCTGTGTATTTGAATGAACTTTCTAAATCTGGGCTATTGTCGTTAACCTTTAAATTTGTTAAATTTTGTGAATTTCGTTTTCACGCCTATGTTTTTAAACTGCGATTTATTTTTTTATTATTCGGTATATTTTGATGAAATTGTGTGTGAACATGAAATACAGATGTCATTAAAAGAAAAGCATGCTACCATTGTTAGTTCTTTCTTACAGTCTCAGATTTTGCAGGAAATCAAAGTGGATACTTTTTATTTTTGCTGAGTATAACAAATTTAAGAATTGTAAAGAATTACGTACATATTGCCAAGTAAGTGAACATTGTACACGTGCACATATTATGATTGACGTAGGTAATACATTGGTTATCAAGTTGACAAATTTTTTATATAACAAATCATTTAAACAACACAATAAATACCGCTGTAAGATGATCGTAACACAAATACGAACCACTGCATTATAATTAGTGTTGGTGAAAGTGTAACAATAGTATGTGTATGTGTGATTTAGCTCAAGACAGCAACACTTTACGTAGGTTTACAATCATACTATCCCAAAACTAGATTTGAACTAAGTATCACTAAGTATATGTTTTATAACATTTCTTTATACATTAACATGATTAACCTCCTTGTAATCAAGCCCAGTTGACGAAACGTATAAGCTGATCTCCTGAGCTGTCATGTAATGATGTTTTCAATTAAATTCTTTTAAAATAATATACCGAAAATATATGTAAGTATGTGATCAATGTTATCTAGCCCAGCAGAATAAACATACAAGCTGATCCACTGTACTTCCAAAAAACTTTATCAAACTTTCTGAATACCACAAACTTATAGAAAATAAATTCAACTGCTTATTTATATTTATGAATTCTGAACATCAAAATATACATCCAAATTTAAAGCATAACATTACCTCCATCTCTGAATTTACTTTATTCCTATAAAGTGTTGAAATATTTAGTGTGTGTAGTTCTAAGGTTTAAAGTCCCTCCGCCTATATTGACACCAGAGAATCCCGGTATGCCCAGGCATAATGTGTGGACTTGTTGAAATATTTACGGACTATATCCACAATATGTTTCAACAAAAGTAGGTATACAAATCGAACTTTACCTAAAGAGATTAACTGTGTTCTTTTAATGAAACATACTCATATTGCTGCAATGGCATCTAGTGGCTGTATTAGTAAATAATCAACTTTGAAATCACCTTTACTTCAAATGAATATACTATATACAGTTTTGAAAAACTAATCGAAACCTATTTCAACATCATCATCATCAACTTCTTTTTTCTAGAACCGTTATACAAATTGCACATATCCGTTAATACTTATGGTTAATCTTACTTCAATATTTTGTTTTTTAAATGTATCAGAAATATCATATTTAAGATCATTCCAATTAGGAATACAACTTTATGTTGTTTTTGTTTCCTATTTGCTTCCTAATCAGTTTATCAAAGCATAATGAGTTACATAATACCACAATTGCAATCATTGTATACAAGTATTACTCGAGGGCTGGCATGGCGCAGACTACAGGCTATACAAATCTACAAATAAGCTTTACCAATTTTATCTTAATTGCCAACTAGGTCTTTTTAATGCAAGTAAACAACTTCTGTCAATCTTACCGGAGAAACATCGCAAAACACAGAATCGTGAATACTATGATCAATTAGAACCACTCCATTCAACCGAATTAAACGATATTAATGCAGTTTAGCCGTTGAATGTAACACAGTGGCCTTCAGTGTTAACATTCTAGCACATAGTCAGTAAGCAAGATTTACAGTTCTTCAACTCTCAACTCCCATTCCCTTAACACACACACGCACTCTCACTATATAAAGAAGGATAAAAATATCGGACAGGGAAAGCAGCATTCAAGGACGACAGTCAACCACAAAACACAAAAACAAACACGCAAACAGACAAACGAAAAGGCAAAAGTAATAAAAAATGCAAACGACACCACAAACACAAAAGGGTTGACAATAGGGCTACCGCCTTGGAACGGTCAGTGGCAAAGTAGGCCACTGGGGGGTTTAAACCGGTTCTAGGGTGCACCAAACCTCACATTACCCTACTGTCATCCCATTAAAACAGGACAGTGTAAATAAAGAAATCCCCGCCATGATCTAATCTCTAACCAACAAGGCAGCATCAATAGGCAATATAAGTAAAACACAAATATGCTCGTGTAAATATAATACAAAAAACAATAGCCTAGAAAGCCACAATGAAGGTACTCAATGACTTGGCAGAAGCCAGAGCAGTAAGAGAATACACCATTAAAGGCACGACAAGAAAGATCATGGACAAACATCAAACGTCACCGTCCCAATGGGCTTTAGGTAGGCGTCATCATAGAGTCCACAGCCTTTCCTGTTTTCTTAGATTGGCTTCCCTACATAAATTGTAATCTGTACAATATGTTAGTGTACTGTTTCAATGGAGGTAATTTATTGTCACAGAAACCAAACTTAGAATCAAAAATGATATAAATTCATGTGTCTACCTGCTCAAAAAGTCAATATATTTATAATAGTATAAGACCACATGTTAAATATGAACCCGACAGAACAGATTAACTTTTCTTGCATGTCTTGTATCCTCGCCTTGAATAGGCTCGTCTTTGCCATGCACCTATGGATATATGCGTGTTCCAAGTTTGCTGGTCCTGGTCTTCAGTCCAGGAAGTGGCTCTTCTTGGCCTTCCACCGTAGGATTCTTCCAGACCATTTGCATATTTTTCAAAATTCTGCCACATATATTTCTTCAACTTATTTAGATACTTCCAAGCCTTAGTCACCAATTCTCGTAGTACACCAGACGGAATAATATTTGTTGTTTAGCTCGGAGGTTATACATATGTTTTCAATTGCATTGTTTGCTTTAAATACTGTGACATGTTCTTTATTAATGTGAGTGTTTTACGATGTTTTTTTTTAATAATTTCTCAGTCGAATTCGATTCTTTTAAGATATTTGTTGTTATACGATGATGATAATGATCGATGAATATAAACTAAGTTGTTTTACTAACATATTTCAGATATCACAACTGACATGTTGTGTTAAACTCGCAATTGTTTCTTTCTTCTCCGTCTAAATATCATTGCCCAGCGCTTCATCATGTTCATAGCTGTTCCCCCGTTTAACATTGTAATCAACTCGCTTGATTAATGGATCTTCCTCTTAGACTTGCACGTTTAAAATGGGGATCTAAAATAGATAAAAAAGAAGATATACAGATACTTCCAGTTCGATCACACTTTATTTTTACAGAGAACAGTCAACAAATTGTTAAATTGTTGATCTTTTAAAGGGCTATGACCGACAAAATTCCGACCAATAAAAACACGCGTTCTAAATCTTATCTTGTAGACGGGGTTGTGAAAATGTAGCCTCTGGTCAGGAAATGAGTGTTAACAGTTTTATTGTTTATGCAGGAAATTAAGTTTATCCAAATGTCTACAATAAGCCATTAAATAATCAACTTGGCATTCCTGTGAACTTATCTTGATTGCACTTCTTTTGTTACACTGATCACATGTCAGTTATTAAAGCAGGAAGCCAGCTGTCAAAATTAAGGCTAATAGCAAATTATGTCACCTCAAAGAAATCAAAAGAAATAAACATTAATTAGGATTTTAACCAAAATATACTAAAAACATTTCTTTGTTAAAAAATTCACTGACACTTTATTTATCAAACTTTCTGAATACCACAAAATTATAGAAAATAAATTAAACTGCTTATTTATATTTATAAATTCCGAACATCAAAAAATATATCCAGATTTAAAGCATAACATTTCTATCGCCGCAAAGAAGGCCTGCTGGAGACAACAACAACCTAAAACCTTTTCTGCGACTAGGAATATCACAACCTGTATTATATGGAGATGTCATCTATAAACTTCGGAAGACCATTTTTCTCATTTATGTGGGCGTTTTGGATTTACCGAGGTAGTTGATAATAAATGCAAAATATACTAGCCCTTTAAAAAATCTATGTATTTAGCACATCATATTTGAATTACGATATATTAAATAAAAACATGTATACTAGTTTGATGCATGTGCTAAACTAAATTAAAAACAATAGTCACAGTACATATATATATTATAAGATAAATGAAAAGTTGAAATGCCACGGCTATTTTTCGTCTATCGTAGAATTTAAAATAAGACAAATAATTTTCCCGATAGAGAACATTCAAATTATTTGGCTAATGCTTAATGCTAATTCCCCGCCCCACTCCACACACGTTTTTAACGTCCAAGTCACTGGTGGAAAAGGACTTAGTCAAGGGGTCAGATCAACTAACTTTGGGATCATCAAGCTCAATCTTTGTGGCTTTAAAGTTGAATACTGCTTAAGCCGGTGCCAGGGGGCGTGAGATGTGTTGCCCCCTCTATTACCTCTCATAAACAGACTCATTACAATCGAGTCTGCTACTTCTCTTTCTTTGCGTTTACTGTTTCCATTGGGATCTCCTTTTCACTATTTATTACAATATTGTCTTTGTAGTTGAACCTTTTCAACATAGTCAATTAATGCAATATGAATGTATTTAAAAATTAGATTTCTATTCTAGCAGCAACCCAAATAACTATTGCTAGTTGAACTTACAATATTGTCTTACTACCTGAACCATTTTAACATAGCTAAATAATGCAATATGAATGTATTGTAACATCTATATTTTAGTTTTGTAACTGCCAAATTAGATATTGCTACAGTAATTAGAACATTAGACCTTTATTCGTATTGTAGAACCATTTAAAATAACGAACTGATGCAATATGAATGATGCAACATGTGTTCTAGTCTAGCAAAGGAATAAGTTAATTTTGCTAGATTGAAATTACAATAATGTCTTTACAGTAAAACTGAAATGTACATTGTTTGGTAATACTTTATTATATCTGAAAGACTTGCGTCGCGTGCTAACGGAATACTGCAGCTTTTTACCTCGTGTGTAATTTTATATATCATACGGAAAACGATTATTTAAAAAAGAATACTTCGAGAAAAAATCATACTTAAATTTCACACTATTGTCTTTTATAGCAAAACTGGATTTTTCTAATTGATGAGTATGTTGTAACTCACGCCAATATAAGACCTGCCAACAACCAAATATATTGCTATAGTGACATTAGAAAATTGTCTTCATCAAAAACAACAGTTTTGGTGTTTATAAATGAATCCGAGTTTAACAGGTTTTGATTTTTTTTATCAAGAATCTAATTAGCATCTCGATTTATTAATC
Source organism: Cyrtodaria siliqua (assembly GCA_037043455.1). Classification (NCBI taxonomy): domain Eukaryota; kingdom Metazoa; phylum Mollusca; class Bivalvia; order Adapedonta; family Hiatellidae; genus Cyrtodaria; species Cyrtodaria siliqua. Next base: position 210,475 of record JAWPHD010001721.1, on the reverse strand, counting down.
CAGTATCCTTTTGACTTGCATATAATTAAATAAATTATGATTTTTCAGGTTTTATTCGTTTTCCAACTATATGTTTGATATATTATTGGTGCAGTATAGTCAACAGTTACTTAGCATATCATAGCAAATCAATTTTCTTTGAACTATTCTTATAATTAATATCAATGAAAGAATGCGAAGTATGTAGACGAAAACAATCGGGACGCCGCAAAACCATCAAGATTATCATGTGTCCCTTTAACAAAGTCAATTAATGTCATATGAATGTATTTCTTAATATGTGTTCTAGTCTAGCAGCAACCAAAATAAATATTGTAGATTCGACAATCATTTCTTTATAGCTGAACCATTCTGACATAACCGATTGACAATTTACTTCAAAAACTAAGTTTTAGTATAGCAGCAACCACAAGTAATATCGATAGCGTGAACTTACACTATTGTCTTGATAGCGTAACCATTTTTACATAGCGAACTGATGCAATACTATTGTATTTTAAAATATGTGTTCTCGTCTAGCAGCAGCCACATATTGCTAGGTTGAGCTTACACTTTGTCTTTATAGCTGAACTATTTTAACATAGTCAAATGATGTAGTATTACTGTATTTCAAAGTCTGTGTTTCACTCTACCAGTTAAACAAATAAATATTTCGATATTGAACATACACCATTTTCTTTATAATTGAACCATTTTAGCATAATCAGTATGAATGTATTTCAATTCAAAGTCTGAATTCTAAACTAGCAGCAACCACAATTCATACTTAAAATGTTGTCTTTATTGTTGAATCATTTAAACATAATTCACATACAACTTTAGAATTAACGCGAAAACAAAAATGTCTATTGTTGGTTTTCAAACTCCAAAAGCTTAGGTTTTTCATTTTTGGTGTGTGTGTGTGTGTGTGTGCGTGTGCGTGCGTGCATGCGTGTGTGAAATTGGATCATGGCATATCAATTATAATGCAACACTTGTAAATAACATTTAACTGAGCCATACTATTTCGATATCGCAGCAGTTTGCCATGTCATTGGCGTATACTATTGCAAAATATCATCTTCTGAAATATGTATACCGTTTGTGCATGACTGATTTAATTCAACAATGAAGTTATTTATAAACAGAAATAAATAATCATATTTGAATAAAAAATCGCTCGCCCTGCCTCAGCATGCTAGCCTGGGAAACATGAAATTTCAAAATATTATATAAAAAAAAATCGCTCGCCCGCCCCTAACTTTTCCGGCGTAATACACATGAGATTCCTGAACTAGGATCTCTGCTAGTATTCTATTAAAACATTTTGATTTACCTAGCTTCAAATCTGTAATACTTTTCGGAAGTTCTAAGGAGTCCTAGAGTGCAGGCCCGCATGAATGCCGTTTTTGGGAATGTACTTACTTTACATAAAACAACTTAAAAAGTAAAAGGTCGCCCGATTACAAATCAGTAGTGTTATTACTTACGGGTCCTTTAGGATCATCAAACCCAATCTTTGTGGCATTAAAGTAGAATATCGCTTAAGCCTCCGGTGCTAAGATGCATGAGAGGTGTTGCACTTTACATTACCTCTCAATAAAACTTTTATCTCTTGTTTGTGTTAGTAGCTTCCAAGGGATTCCCTTTTCAGTATTTATTGATATCTCATAGAGTGTAGAAAATGTTAGCAATCGTTGACATATTACGTCATGCTTAAAACTGAAAACATTGTCAGGAAAATACAGGAAATCAAAACAAAATCCAGGGCGGAGAGTGAGTTGAATGCCACAGGACACCCAAAATAAGATATTTGCTTCGGTTAAATTTCAGCGCTGGTTAAAGGCCTGGAGTGTAATGATAAAACGTAACCTTATGAATATTTCGACGAATATTAGTGAGATTGTTTTCTTTTCTAATCTATGATAGAAAGCGGCAGTGAATATATTTGTCAAGTTTTGTTGATTTCTTTCTTCTGTGATATGATGAAAAATAAAAGAAGAAAAAGCGGAGTAAAAAAGTCGAAATAGTCTCTTTAAATGTATTACACATTTATTGCATTTCTGTATGTGTTCTTTGCATGCCAGTGACTTCATTGAATTCTTTTCAGAGGATTCTCGGGTATATTAAACATCAGAACATGTTAAGTTTGAACAAAAAAATCAGCTGAAAAAAGTGGCACACTTCTGCTTAATGACATAACCTAATATTGGCATGTCTCTATGAGTTCCGTTCGTGTCAGTGAATATGTGTGCCAAGAGTCACCGATTTCCTTCAAGACGTTTCAGAGACATGAAGGAAACATTTCTTTTATAATATATATAGTAAAAGAGGAGCATCATTCTGTTTAATTGCATAACACAGTTATGGTACATGCCCCTATGAATTGTGTGACATGTCACTGTTGTTGAGGATGTTTGCAAGCATCCGACCACAGCAGAGGACCCAATACGAATGAATACATGTTAGCAGTTTCAATGAATTCTTTTCAGCGGTTTCAGAGATAATAGGAGCTTACAGTTAACAATGGAACGCCGACGGAGACGCCGACGGAGACGCCGACGCCGAGTACGTGGATTAGCTTGCCATTTCTTCGAAAAGTCGAGCTAAGAAGATAAATAGCAAATAACATAGTATTCAATTTTTATAGGCAATCCAAAATCAAAATTAGCTTTTGGACAATTCTTTTTTCCTAAAATGGTTATTACTATCTATCGTAACACACATCAACTAAAATTTATGATACTGTTGCTTCTTTTCTTCTTTTTTTTGATTTACATCTGTCTATTGAAAATGGTGAAATAATTAGTACAATATATGACAAGACAGATGATTTTAATTTGGATATTGTTAATTATCCCCACTTAGAAGGGGATGTTCCCGAGCTACTTCTTATGGGGTCTATGTTTCTCAACGATCTCCTTCCCAAATATAAAAGTAATTTAATAACTTTTCTGCGACAAGGACTATCACAACCTGACTTCTATGGTGACATGATTTACAAACTTCGTAAGATCCTTGTTCAAAATCACCTTCATAACATCTTTATTAAACTTGTTAAGGTCAAGGTCATTGTCATCTGTGGATCACTCTTAAGTAATTGAGCTGTACTTCTCAATATGTAAATCTAGTGCATGCATACAGAACGTCGACTACCTTCGCTTTGCCGTCACCAACGGGAAAGTATATGTTTCCCAATTGTCTTCGAAGGTGAGACAAAAACCATTTACATTACTAAAATAGTTCTAAAGATAATATGACCAAAATAAACTATTTATACAGTGACCCATGTCCAGACTCGTATTTGTCATTCCTCTCTCTCTCTCTCTCTCTCTCTCTCTCTCTCTCTCTCTCTCTCTGGGGTGGCTCTAAACTAACATATAGCGTGTTGGTGAGCTGTTAAACCACATTATATTATACTGGAGTTTAGTAGCAATGACCACGATGACACGTCGATGCAGTGGCGTATTTCAACGTTGATAGTCATGTTGACAGACATAGCTTTGTCTTTCACGTTCATTAATACTTATAAATAATATACATAATGCTTATAATAAATACACGGATGCTATTCAATTTATCAATTATAAAATTAAAAACATAATTGAGAGACAATCATACCTTTATTACGACATATAGGTCCTGATTTTTTCTTCGATTTTATTTTCACAGATCGGACAAATCTCTACATCCTCGGAGCACTCATTACACAGCCGATGATGTGTACAGGGCAGGAACAGTATGTTGCAGTCCCGTATGTTACATCGGATACATCTCAGGAGACCTGGAATGACGTGTTTAGGCATCGGTGACATCTAATCATTATATTATCGTGTTTTAAAGGGGGTACATCGGGATTTTTCTAGAAATATCTTATTAAATTAAAAAATCTTTTATCTTATTAAATTAAAAAAATGTTCCAGTTCATGATATAACACTTATATCGATCAAAAAATGATGTTAGAACCGTTTTGTAAGGTCTAAACTTTGATTACACCATATAGCTAAGATGGAATCGCAGGTAAAATGCTGAAATTAACCCTGTTGCGTAACTTAGTATTACTGTGCAGAATCAATCTCTTTGCAAACAAGGGATCACTTGTAGGCTCATTCATTATTTTTAGGCTCTTCAGAATAGAAAATATCATTATTTGTCAATTTTAAGTCGGACCCCTAGACCCCAATGAAAAGCCTGATGTACCCCTATTTATGACGAAACTACTTATTCACCTTTACTATTCTTGCAGCATTGTTTAACAGAAATCCAACTCTTTTCGATTGTCTGCCATAATCTAGGGAAATTTATCGTCAACAGTCCTGTGAAGGAATACTCTCCTATATGTCTCCCACATCTAATTTAAATGCATGATCTAAAAACAAGTAGCGATTGCTTTTTCTCCTATATTTTTAAGTAATCGAGGATAACCACTGACACACATTTCGGAATTATTTTGAAATGAATTTCATTTAATACAAACAGCAGTCATAAGTTTGATCCATAAGTATGGTAATGGTCACGCATCTATATATTTTGTGGTTCTCGGGGAATTAAGACCACACAGATTTTTAAGGATTTTGTGGCTGTGATGAACATTGTCCGAAGTTAATTTCTATTACAGCTACACAATCCCGATAAAAGGCACACTAGTAATACAAAGTATAACTGGTTAATAAACTGACATTTCCTTAATGAACTGAGTGTGCACAGACTAACAGGATATTATTAGAACACGTAAGCAGAAATGAAAAAATAAACTGGAATATGTAATTAAATTACTCTAAAGGGCTTATTCTCCCGCACTATCTGAAAAAAAATAAAGCTCTTATAATAAAACGTAACGGCGTTATAAACAAGATATTGTCAAAAACAACCTCTTTGATCGAAAATCAGATTTAATAAACAAATATTCCTTCATTGTCCATATTTCTTTTAATATAGTTTTAGTATAAAGTGTAACGTGTGATCGCTGCTTCTTCATAACTTTATATGAAAGAGTGTTCGTGAAATTTCAAAGGAGCATTCCACTTGACGGCATTATGTTTCTCCCGGAAAATCCAGAGACACAGTTATTTAAACATTTACTACACGTAAAACGATTATAATCCCTTCTCCTGCAGCATTTAATTTAAGACATTCGCCAATACGAACTTAGAAATGTATATATCTATGTTACCTATGAATGTTTGTGATTGTTTTCGTCATCCATAGTTTTTGTCATCCAAGGTCATTCCTTTAACTTAGTAACATATATAAGTTGTTTGATGGGATAAATAAATTGTTTATAGTAATGCTGTTTATACTGTTATACTGTCATTCAAGAGTATACTAACATGTGTATTTCATTGAAAGCTTCTCTACAGTTCTATAACGTTCTATGACAGTATAAATAAGGTATTTTGATATTGAGAGTTGTTCAGTATTTGGTTCAGTATTTCCTCCCTTAGTTCAGTAAAAAGTTAAAAGAAACATTGTAATATTTTGAGAAACTGGCGTCCCATAACAATGTTAAATATAGTTGTAAATGGAATAAAAACATTTGTATGCAAACCTAGAAGTAAAGAACAAACATGATGTATAAAGGGTAGATATATGGGGGACAATAAAAGGTTACTTTATGAAATTATGAAATTTAACGAGGACAAAAACCTTCCAGGTCAACTACTTTTAATTGACTTTGAAAAAGCTAGGGGGCGTGAGAGGTGTTGCTTCTTTCATTACTTCTCATGAACAGACTCAGTAAAACCGAGTCTGCTGCTTTATTCTCTTAATCGTGTTTGTTGCTCCCAAAGGATCACCTTTATCAGTGTTTATTAACATTCACACTAGCGTTCGTTTAGTGCAGTGTAGCGGTTGTAAAAAGTCTCCCCGTGCTACGAATCAGTAGTGTTATTTTTAATGGTCCTTTGGGACCAGCGAGCCCAATAAAGGTGGCTTTGAAGTTGAATACCGCTTAAGCTGGTGCTAGGGGGCGTGTGAGGTGTTGCTTCTTTCATTACTTTTCATGAACAGACTCAATAAAACCGAGTCTGCTACGTTATTCTCCTAACTGTGTTTGTTGCTCCCAAATGATCACCTTTATCAGTATTTATCTACAGTTTTTTTTAAATTTGGAAAGACTATATAAAAAAACAATTAAAAAAGTCAATGTGGTTTCCTATCAGAGTGTTTCAGTATAGGTCGCGGTTGTCGTCAAGGAGATCCCTTGTCGCCGTACATTTTTATTCTTTGTGGAGAAATTCTTACACTTAAAAAAAATAACAAATATAGAATATAAACTTTTACAATTTGCGGATGATACCTAAGTACTGTAAGCTGGCTCAGACAATTCTCTTAAAGAAACGCTTTCAAGAATTTCGGGGCTATAAAAGTTAATGATGATAAAAAATCAAGTATATATTAATTAGGGTAAGTTAAATTATAGTAAATTATGTAATAGGAATTATATGTAATAGAATTAAAGTTAAATATGATGACTAGATAAAATGATTAAAAAGTATATTATGATGAAAAATTATTCATGATTAAGCATTATATCTAATTAGAGGTATCTACAGTGTAGAACTCTACCTTTGGGAATCAACAGTGTAGAACTCTACCTTTGGGAAACTACAAAGATACATTAAATCAAATGTTGAAATAAATATACAAATTTCGATTAAAAATAATATTGCTGAAACATCTGATAAGGAATGAGTATTATCCAAACACTTATTAACTGAGGTACATGTAAGAATTCTATGATTTAACACACTAAATCTGCTGGAATGAACAAACATGTATTTAATATTCAATATATTAAATGATAGGGGAATAATTGTGTGTGTGTGGGTGGTGGGGTGGGGTATGTTAATTACATGTTTACTATTGTGAATAATTAAACCAGGAAAGACTTTAAACTAAAATAGGGACACTTGACAATATTATATGAACTTTATTCTTAAATCTGATTATAAAGAAATACTGGTTTTAATTTATGTGTTTTTTTGTAAGTGAATATTTTTCATGGGCTATTTGAATAAATTTGTTGATTATATTTTAAAAAGTGTTGTTATTGGTTTTGCACTTCCTTTCCTGTCACATTTTAACTGCAACATCTATCAAACTACTTTATGAAGTGACTAGGGAGGTGATCATATCCAGTCATGTTCTTACCATCTAGGTTTGAGTTCTCTTTTTGTTTTTCTGCCTCAAATTCTTCCTTACTGCTGCAATTCGCTGTCTGCTCATCAATCTTTTCCTGAAATATCGAATGTTCTCAATAACATGTAATAAAATGAACATATGTACGTGATAATACACACGTACGTGACAATAACATCACGCACGTACTATTACAGTTAAAGCAGATATACAATTCGTCAGGAAATGTAGCATTCAAGGACCACAGCCAACCAATAACACGCACAGATACAAACAACAATAATTAAAAAGATGAATACATGGCAAGATATAACATCACAAAGATAAAAGGGTTGACAATAGGGCTACCGACTTGGAACGGTCAGTGGCAAAACATGCCGCTGGTGTGTTTATACCAGGGTCTAGGGTGCACCAAACCTCACTCTTACCCTATTGTCATCCCAATAAAACGATACATGTAAATAAAGATATCCCCGCCATGATTTATCCCCTAACAAACTATGTATCATTAATAGGCAAGATAAGTGGTATAACACAAAGATGTTCATGTATAAATGAATATAAAAACAAAAGCCTAGAAAGTCAAGTATATTAGAGATACGAAATAGACAGGTATCAAATATTCAACAGAAGTAATATTTGTAAAATTACAGACGGTTAAAAGACACCTTAGTTAGTAACGTTAAATTTGGTTTAAGTTGTCGCATTATGTGTAGTGCGAACGCGGTACAGCTGCGTAACGTAGCTGACATGACGTCATGTAAACAACAACACGACAGCATAATTGCCGCCGTATACAAGATAATTTGACAACTTTAAAGTGAAACTATCACGTCGTATGTGTGTTATTTGATATATAGAATCTTACATTCGTGACTGTGTAAATATTGACTTTAATAAACTCGCTGGATAAAAAGACAGGATAGGATACTCGACATACTCGCTGACAAGAGAAGTTATGTGATTAATACCAGTAGATGATCAATACAATTAGTATTACATATCCCTAGGTCGTTGATGCAAAGGAATTTCATTAATTGCTTTATATCTGGAGCATGGGGGTTGCATTTCGGGCCCTTGTTTCAGAATTTATTATACATGACTATTGTAATTCAATGTAGATATACGCAGTTTGAAGACATGAACAGGTTATTGGGAATGCTAAGGTCAAAACACGACGTCTGAACTGAAACTATGACCTTGACTGTGACACGGACCTATATATATATTGGTATAGTGATGCGGTTATTGTCATCATATGTTTATATCCATAGTTGTATAAAGAATAATTTAGAGAATGTTAAGTTACATATAGGAAAGGAAAAAAACAACCCATTTGGAATTACATTTTCTTGACAAAGAACGACATTCGAACTCAGAATTGACCTTGACTATGATATTAAACTTTATATATAGACTCAAGTGATTATTGTCATGAAATATCTATACTGAAAGCTTGATTAAGAAATATGAAGAAACTAATAGGTAATAGACACGTATATATACTTTTCTGCGACGCCGTACGGACGAACAGAAGCAAAAGGCAAGACGACGAACTAAGTGATCCCTATATACAATTGTATTCTTCAAAAAAGCGACACAAACATATACTTACCAACCCCACCGGTTTCCCATCTGTTTTAATACACACCTTCGCGATAAGTATTAGTTGCGCATATTCATTTCCTTTAATAGACAGAAGGTATGGACAGTCTGGGAAATATGTGGCATGTTCAATCCAAGGATCGTCCTCGGGTGACCATCTTCGTAAACCGCCATTGCACGCAAAACATCGGCATATGTCGTCAGTACCTTGATATACGTAGGATACATTTGTGAAACTGCAAACGCTACCATTAAGGTTTAAAGTCCAACATTTAAGATGTAATTCAATCGGTAACATGTTAAAAATGTTATAAACGTTACTGGTAAGTTTCTAGAAACTGAATGTAAACGTTTAATTGTGCATCATTTTCAATGAAATATTATGTGTATTGGCTCACCTAATATAATGTTGTTTCATGGTTAGAATGTGAGGAATTGGTAAAATATCACGGTTATAATATGAAGAATTGGTAAATTATCATAGTTATTTACAAAAAGACAACTAAATGATTACATTTATAAACAACAATTATAATAGTTATTGGATTGAAAGAATAGTGTTTGTGAAGGTTTCATATCTGAAATTGTATTAATGTAAATTTACATTAGAAGAAAGGGTTTAATGTATGACTTGTTGTATTATTGAAATAATGATCTGCTGTGTCCCTTTAATAAAGTTTAGCGTCTCCGTGGCCGAATGGTTAACGACGTTGCGTTGTTAACCTTTGCCTCTCACCGCTGCGGGTTTAAATCCCACTGGGAGCTCGACTTGTAAGTGAGGAAGTGTCGATTCTTACGGATGGCGGGAGGTATACAGTACTGGTTTTACCCAGGAAAAGTGGGTGGTCTGCCACCACCACAAAAAAAAATCGACCGTCATATATAACCTTACATGTGTTGAAAATGACGTAAAACACCATACAAACAAATTAATAAAGTTTATCACCAATCACTAATCACTGACGATACCGATTTCGAATTCGCATAACATGTTTTTAGACCGTATCCCTGAAATTTACATATAATTCTTGTAGTAAAATACCTGTAAACCAATTTGGCTGCGTCCCTGTTATTTACTCGCAAATCTTACGAAAGCATAGTCGGTCTATACACAGTAAATACACATAGCAGCTTTCTGAGTTCGGGATAAATACAGCCGGAGCCTTCAGCGAGTTTGTGTACAGAGTTTGTTTACAGATATAATCGAATAAGCTAACTCGTCGGACGTATTGCCTACGTAAAGGATAGATGATATGAACAGAAATATTCAACATTAACAAACCGAAGGGAGCTAAGCGACAGACCGCGGTTCTTCATAGACTATCCGACTTGGTATTTACCGTAGGTTTATCGATAGCCTTTATATATATCACGCTCTAACCTGTGAAGAGCGCTGGCAGTAAATTATTCATGAATAAATGTGTAGCCAGTATTTGAAATGTGTAGCCTGTATTTGAAATGTGTAGCCTGTATTTGAAATGTGTAGCCTGTATTTGAAATTCTGAGTCATCTGATTGGTTTAAAAAGTAGGATAAACACTAATGACCGCTCCAAGTCGGTTACCTTGTCTTCACCTCTCTTTGTGTTGTGTATTGTCATTTTTATTGAATATTTAATTTACTTTAGGAATGTTTTCTTCTTTATATAGCTATACATTACAAAGAATGGTTTACTGGTATTACAAGATGGCGAAGTACATGCAACTAAACCTGTAAAGAAGAATCCAGCATCTGCTAGCTCTGTAGGTGTTTGTTGAACGTTGTCTGGGAAATTAGTAAACGAATCTATCCGGGCTTCCATAGTCTGGAACCGAATGTTTCGTATTGGGAAGTTATACTTGTCATGGCTTTTACCGGTGTAACACGTACCTGAAATAATATCATTTAATAAACGGTCATAATTCTGCAGTATCTGCTCAACTTTGACTGGTTATTGAACTTGTTAGCAGTCATCGATATAAACACTGTGACGAATTTATATAAAGATAAGATTAGATGCAAACAATAAAGGAGCTAGAATGTAGGAATATATTTTTAAATAATAATTAAAGGGCCACACTCTATTTCTAGTCTGATATGTGTAGTTTTTGAAGGTGTCTCACTTTCTTCTGTGACCGATATAACTTCATAAAATAGAATATTAAAATATAACTGGGGAGCCGTGTTGGATGTGGGGATGGTTGAGATCTATAAGTATGGATGTGAGTCAGATATGGCTGATTTTCAAACTTGTCCGAGTATTTATAATTATGCGATGTAGCTGGTTTTCAAACGTGTCCCAATTTTATTTAATATCAACAATCTGTCTCAGTTTTGTAAAGACCAAATGCAAAATGAAGGTTGTAGAGTGTTCAATATGCAGATAAGGGCGACTTTAAATGAAAAAGAGCCATAACTCTGATTAAAACAAGAGGCCCAAGAGGGCCTGTGGACGCTCTACTGGCTAACATGGCTCTTATAACATCAATGAAGCGAGTGACTGCCATTTATGTTTTATTGGAAGTTTCGGGCAAAAAACAGCTTTTTGACTAAATCAAGGGCCATAACTAAACAATCTGGTAAAGCTTGGTAAAGATCAGATGAAAAATAAAGGCGCTACCGTATTAATGAGGCAAAATATAGCATTTTTAACTAAATCAAGAACCATGACTCCTCTGTTACTGGTCCGACTGGTCCAACATAGAAAACAAGAATTTAAAAAAATAAAAAAATGGAATGCGATTAGAATCAAAATCTCATACCATAATGGCATTCTAATTCCATTCCATCCCAGGTTTTAGACTATGCCGATTTATACACGGTGCATTTAAACCATACGTTTTGTACCTCGACACCGCAATATAATTTCTCAAATAACTTGCTGTAAAATAGTTAAGTGTTAGTCGCATGAAAAGATACTAAACTCTTCTTCTAAATATCTTACACGACCTTCATCGGATACTTTAACATAATTTAGGATTTCTATCATTGTCGCCATTTTGAATTCCGCAAGCAGTGTCAATAAATGGCGCTATTTGAAGAAAAACCACGTGACCACACATACCACATCATAATATAAACTTACCACATCATAATGAAAACAGACCACATCATAATGTAAAGTGGCCACATCATAATGAAAAGCGACCACATCATAATGGAAAGTAACCACATCATAATGAAAAGTGACCACATCATACTTTTTGATTCTTTATTTTCCTCCCAGTTGGAGAGCATACAATATAATTTTACATATTAGCATTCAAACAATTTAATAATAATATATACATGACAATCAGTAATTTAGGGACAAATATACGCAGTAACACAGAAGTACTACTACAATAGACAATGAGAGAAATTTTGACATAGAGTAAAGTATAAGAATAAGTTAATATATACTACATTCATGTTGGAATCTTTTAATATAATTCAACTGATTCCATGACTGTACTCGTATGCTCATGGAACATATTTGCTTACACTTATAATTAAGGTGCGGGTTATTCTAAAATACTTTTCATATTCAATATGTACAACAGACGTATTTAGTCATATTACACAGTGTTAACAAATTGTTATATTTAATGATAAACTAGTAATTGAGTCTTTACCCAACCTTTATGAAACGAAATAAAAGATCAAGTATCGAATCACAAATAGTTTACTTCATCTTACTTTAACCAGTTTTTGAAATACATTCTTGAAAAATAAACATCATAACATCACTCTCCCTTATGGAGACGAAATATAAGGAAGAGTCAATGACATTACATTTTAATTTCACACATGTCTATTAATACGTTATTTTCAAGTTAACGCTCGTCCAACACTCCATATTAAATGGAAAGCATTAATAACAACTTTTAAACAAGTCAGATTGCATTTATCACTAATACCATTTAGCATGACAATTATTTGTTCCCGCGGACTTACGTTTATGAATATGTTAAATACATTTGAACCAACAATGGTAAAAATTTACTGCCACAATTTAATTGAAATATGTTCAGTACGAACACAATAAAACATATAGTGTTCTGAAATAGATGAAACTTGTCTTTCACACCGGGGGCAACTTTTGGTATAAGTGTCACTAAATAATTTACATAATAAACATATTGCACTTTTGCATTTAGTCGTGTATTTTGGTTGCGCTTTAGAAAATTCCCATAACTCACAAGCATGACTAAGCATTGGTTTTATGCACAAAAAGTCTCTTAAAGAGCTATCATTATTTACTCTAAATGACCATTCAGTTTCTGCCATTGTACACACACTGTTTTATATCATGCGCTTCCAAGTAAATTTCGAAGGAAACACACCAACAATTCTGAATTTATTATAAAACATTGAGAAGTGAATACTTCCTTAAAATACGATAGATTTCTGGTATGTATTCTCTCTGATGCGATGGATTTTCGATAAAATGTAACAGTCTATAAATAAAGACCTCTCTTTAATACTACATTCGGACATATTGAACGGCATTATTGTCCTTACAATTTCGCTTTCAATTAATTTAACACCTATCAAACTAAGACATATATCAGTTCTCGTTTGAGTAGGAATTGACTGCATTTATTTTATGCAAAATCGATGCGATCGTTCCAACATTAACATATCACATTTTGTCATGTCATACCATAGTTCGCAACCGTACAGGGCTTTTGGAATTACAACGGACTTGTATATTTTCATTGATGTTATAGGGTGAAGACCATCTTCATGAAGACCAGCATTTATCAAACCTAAAAATGCACCTCTTCATTTACGGCAGGATTCTTTGATACTGCCCTGTATATCCATGTATTTATTACAAATAACGTCTAGATGTGTATAGTTTCGACGACAGGTTTATTACCAATTTTTTATGTTCCATCTTTGTTTTCGATTTCAAACTTTGTCTCATTAAAAACTATCACGCAACATTTACTTGTATTATATTTTGAATCTCCATTTAGTTGCATAGTCACTACATATGGACATCATTTTGTCCAGGCCTAGGTTTGAAAATGACACGAGAACAATATCATCCGCAACAGTTAAACAACTACAATTAATGTTGACAAGACAACAGTCAAGACCCGAGTCTTCAATTTCTCATATTACGCCATTAATATATGCAAGATAGAGGAAAGGGCTACTGACTCCCACTGTCTTGTTCCCTGCCGTACACGAAGCGTATCAGATACATAACCATTACATCGAAAAGAAATATAAAAAGATCGGACAGGGAGAGTAGCATTCAAGGAGGACAGTAAACCACAAAACACAGAAACAAACACGCAAACAGACAAACAAGAAGGCAAAAGCAATATTAAATGCAAACGACATCACAAACACAAAAGGGTTGACAATAGGGCTACCGCCTTGGAACGGTCAGTGGCAAAGTAGGCCACTGGGGGTTTAAACCGGTTCTAGGGTGCACCAAACCTCACACTTACCCTACTGTCATCCCATTAAAACAGGACAGTGTAAATAAAGAAATCCCCGCCATGATCTAATCTCTAACCAACAAGGCAGCATCAATAGGCAATATAAGTAAAACACAAATATGCTCGTGTAAATATAATATAAAAAAACAATAGCCTAGAAAGCCACAATGACGGTACTCAATGACTTGGCAGAAGCCAGAGCAGTAAAAGAATAAACCATTAAGTGCACGACAAGAAAGATCATGGACAAACATCAAACGCCACCGTCCAATGGGCTTTAGGTAGGCGTCATCATAGGGTCCACAGCCTGTCCGGTCATCGTACAATTAAAGAGGAAAGCATAGTGGCGAACTGTAAAAGGGTCCACCACCAAGCATGCAGTACGTTGCAAAATGATAGGGTCATAACCTCTTTTGATAAACTTTTTAACAAGTTTAACAAAGATAGTATGAAAGTGATCATGACCAAGAATCTTACGAAGTTTATAAATCACATCACCATAGAAGTCAGGTTTGTGATAGTCCTTGTCGCAGAAGAGTCTTAAATTACTTTTATATTTGGAAAGAAGATCAGGGTACGATAATAACATTTTGCAAAGGTTTTACGAAGTTTATGGTAACGGTAACCCTGATTGAGTAACTTTTTAGTTATACAAAGATTACGAATATTAAAGTCCTCAACTCGAGTACAAGCTCTAGAAAAACGAATTGTCACATTATTATACATATCAATTATGGCTTTGTTAGTTGTAGGATCTATGTTAAATTCATTCAGTTTAAAGAAATGGCCATTATGCCATAATATATCAAACGCCTGTCTTGAGTCATTTAATCCGACATACAATTTGCTTTTATTTTCCTTAGCAAAATAAATGCTTTCACGAAGGGTAAAAGATGTCATTTAGCTTCTTAAGTTTTTTGAAAACCCCCTTGAAGATGGTCAATAGGTATTTTGTTTCCATTTGCTAAGCGGGACAATAACACCCTTTCATATAAGTTCATGAATGGAGATGACAGAGTTTTCGCCCTATAGCTATTAGGATCCCTATGATCTTTTTTCCCACCTTTAAATAGTGTTATGATTATACCGCGTTTCATCTTTTCGGACGCGTGCGCTAATTTCAACATTGCTGTGAGCAAGTTTGCTATCAGCTGTTTAACTATTACACCGGCTTGTAAATATATGAAGAAACGTCTTCTTGACCACTTAAAAGATAGAATAATTATATCAGAAATAAACGGGAAATCGGATGTAGTTACTTTTAGAACTACTGCTTCTGCGCTTCTGCATAATTTCTACTGCGATCCCAAAAAGGCCTACGGATTATTGAGACCGCGGCAAATCGGATACGAAATGAAATAAAATCCGTCAGTTCGGATGCTGCATGTAAATATTACCCAGATTTTGACGAAATATTCGGAATATGTTGTTCCAACTCTTAAACTGTTTTCGAAAACTTTATTTACGGGAAAGGACGTTGATGAGAAATTTACATCGATTGGCCAGGTACGCATGCAATGTATTAGACCACGATCGATTATTGCACCTTTACAAATTGGACGTGGTGTTCAAATGCATAGGCAGCTCGGAATCAAATTTCTTATTGATTCACTCTTTAAACTTGACTTTTCTGCTTCATACTCCGAAGCATAGAAATATGAGCGAAATGCGGCGGTTCACCAAGGTGTTGATATGGAAGGGATACAAAACGGGGCATGTCTTCAATTTGTTGCAGATAATGTGGATCATAATATTCGCACTTAAGATGGCCTGAACACATTTCACGGAATGGGTATTATTGCAACTGTTACACAAGGCAATGTTACATGCAAACCAGTCCCAAGAATAAGTCTCGTAACGAATGAAGTGACTGCTATTGGGAAAATACAACTTCCTATTTTATTCCTAAGAGCAACTGCATGCCAGCCTTAAACTTTAAAGAATTGCCTTCGTTCCAATAAGTAGATGAAACGATAAATGCTGATTTACCTTGGAAGACCTACTTGGTTACTTAATCCTCGAAAAATCGTCAGTCATGTTTATGCCCATGATTGACATGAAGACTAGTGATGACAGCTGCATACTTGCAAAAATGACATTTGTGTCTGATCAATCGCGAAAATACAATAGTACCCCAGTACTGACGTTTGACCAACCTTTGTGGTGAAAGGCGGTCGAAATTCAGCAGCTAGTGGAACCTAACAGTTTAGTTATTAAACTGACATTTCCTTAATGAACTGAGTGTGCACAGACTAATAGGATATTATTAGAACACGTAAGCAGAAATGGAAAAATAAACTGGAATATGTAATTAAATTACTCTAAAGGGCTTATTCTCCCACACTATCCGAAAAAAAAATAAAGCTCTTATAATAAAACGTAGCGGCGTTATAAACAAGACATTGTCAAAAACAACCTCTTTGATCGAAAATCCGATTTAATACACAAATATACCTTCATTGTCCATATTTCTTTTAATATAGTTTTAGTATAAAGCGTAACGTATGATCGCTGCTTCTTCATAACTTTATATGAAAGAGTGTTCGTGAAATTTCAAAGGAGCATTCCACTTGACGGCATTATGGTTCTCCCGGAAAATCCAGAGACACAGTTATTTAAACATTTACTACACGTAAAACGATTATAATCCCTTCTCCTGCAGCTTTTAATTTAAGACATTCGCCAATACGAACTTAGAAATGTATATATCTATGTTACCTATGAATGTTTGTGATTGTTTTCGTCATCCATAGTTTTTGTCATCCAAGGTCATTCCTTTAACTTAGTAACATATAGAAGTTGTTTGATGGGATAAATAAATTGTTTATATTAATGCTGTTTATACTGTTATACTGTCATTCAAGAGTATACTAACATGTGTATTTCATTGAAAGCTTCTATACAGTTCTATGACGTTCTATGACAGTATAAATAAGGTATTTTGATATTGAGAGTTGTTCAGTATTTGGTTCAGTATTTCCTCCCTTAGTTCAGTAAAAAGTTAAAAGAAACATTGTAATATATTGAGAAACTGGCGTCCCATAACAATGTTAAATATAGATGTAAATGGAATAAAAACATTTGTATACAAACCTAGAAGTAAAGAACAAACATGATGTATAAAGGGTAGATATATGGGGGACAATAAAAGGTTACTTTATGAAATTATGAAATTTAACGAGGACAAAAACCTTCCAGGTCAACTACTTTTAATTGACTTTGAAAAAGCTAGGGGGCGTGAGAGGTGTTGCTTCTTTCATTACTTCTCATGAACAGACTCAGTAAAACCTAGTCTGCTGCTTTATTCTCTTAATTGTGTTTGTTGCTCCCAAAGGATCACCTTTATCAGTGTTTATTAACATTCACACTAGCGTTCGTTTAGTGCAGTGTAGCGGTTGTAAAAAGTCTCCCCGTGCTACGAATCAGTAGTGTTATTTTTAATGGTCCTTTGGGACCAGCGAGCCCAATAAAGGTGGCTTTGAAGTAGAATACCGCTTAAGCTGGTGCTAGGGGGCGTGTGAGGTGTTGCTTCTTTCATTACTTTTCATGAACAGACTCAATAAAACCGAGTCTGCTGCGTTATTCTCCTAACTGTGTTTGTTGCTCCCAAATGATCACCTTTATCAGTATTTATCTACAGTTTTTTTTAAATTTGGAAAGACTATATAAAAACGGATTAAAAAAGTCAATGTGGTTTCCTATCAGAGTGTTTCAGTATAGGTCGCGGTTGTCGTCAAGGAGATCCCTTGTCGCCGTACATTTTTATTCTTTGTGGAGAAATTCTTACACTTAAAAAAAATAACAATTATAGAATATAAACTTTTACAATTTGCGGATGATACCTAAGTACTGTAAGCTGGCTCAGACAATTCTCTTAAAGAAACGCTTTCAAGAATTTCGGGGCTAAAAATAAATGTTGATAAAACTCAAGTTATCTGAATAGGGTCAAACAAATACAGCACAAAATCAATTAAAACTAGGTGGAAATTATCATGGGGTAAAATGAATTCAAGTTACTAGGAATAAAAGTTAATGCTGACCTAGATAAAATGATTAAAAGTAATTTTGATGAAAAAAAATATTTCTTGAAATCAAGCCTTATATCTACATTAGCAGGTATCTCAACAGTGTAGAACTCTACCTTTGGGAAACTACAAAGATACATTAAATCAAATGTTGAAATAAATATACAAATTTCGATTAAAAATAATATTGCTGAAACATCTGATAAGGAATGAGTATTATCCAAACACTTATTAACTGAGGTACATGTAAGAATTCTATGATTTAACACACTAAATCTGCTGGAATGAACAAACATGTATTTAATATTCAATATATTAAATGATAGGGGAATAATTGTGTGTGTGTGGGTGGTGGGTTGGGGTATGTTAACTACATGTTTACTATTGTGAATAATTAAACCAGGAAAGACTTTAAACTAAAATAGGGACACTTGACAATATTATATGAACTTTATTCTTAAATCTGATTATAAAGAAATACTGGTTTTAATTTATGTGTTTTTTTGTAAGTGAATATTTTTCATGGGCTATTTGAATACATTTGTTGATTATATTTTAAAAAGTGTTGTTATTGGTTTTGCACTTCCTTTCCTGTCACATTTTAACTGCAACATCTATCAAACTACTTTAAGAAGTGACTAGGGAGGTGATCATATCCAGTCATGTTCTTACCATCTAGGTTTGAGTTCTCTTTTTGTTTTTCTGTCTCAGATTCTTCCCTACTGCTTCAATTCGCTGTCTGCTCATCAATCTTTTCCTGAAATATCGAATGTTCTCAATAACATGTAATAAAATGAACGTATGTACGTGATAATACACACGTACGTGACAATAACATCACGCACGTACTATTACAGTTAAAGCAGATATACAATTCGAACAGGAAATGTAGCATTCAAGGACCACAGTCAACCAATAACACGCACAGATACAAACAACAATAATTAAAAAGATGAATACATGGCAAGATATAACATCACAAAGATAAAAGGGTTGACAATAGGGCTACCGACTTGGAACGGTCAGTGGCAAAACATGCCGCTGGTGTGTTTATACCAGGGTCTAGGGTGCACCAAACCTCACTCTTACCCTATTGTCATCCCAATAAAACGATACATGTAAATAAAGATAACCCCGCCATGATTTATCCCCTAACAAACTATGTATCATTAATAGGCAAGATAACACAAAGACGTTCATGTATAAATGAATATAAAAACAAAAGCCTAGAAAGTCAAGTATATTAGAGATACGAAATAGACAGGTATCAAATATTCAACAGAAGTAATATTTGTAAAATTACAGACGGTTAAAAGACACCTTAGTTAGTAACGTTAAATTTGGTTTAAGTTGTCGCATTATGTGTAGTGCGAACGCGGTACAGCTGCGTAACGTAGCTGACATGACGTCATGTAAACAACAACACGACAGCATAATTGCCGCCGTATACAAGATAATTTGACAACTTTAAAGTGAAACTATCACGTCGTATGTGTGTTATTTGATAAATAGAATCTTACATTCGTGACTGTGTAAATATTGACTTTAATAAACTCGCTGGATAAAAAGACAGGATAGGATACTCGGCAGACTCGCTGACAAGAGAAGTTATGTGATTAATACCAGTAGATGATCAATACAATAAGTATTACATATCCCTAGGTCGGTGATGCAAAGGAATTTCATTAATTGTTTTATATCTTGAGCATGGGGGTTGCATTTCGGGCCTTTGTTTCAGAATTTATAATACATGACTATTGTAATTCAATGTAGATATACGCAGTTTGAAGACATGAACAGGTTATTGGGAATGCTAAGGTCAAAACACGACTTCTGAACTGAAACTATGACCTTGACTGTGACACGGACCTATATATATATTGGTATAGTGATGCGGTTATTGTCATCATATGTTTATATCCATAGTTGTATAAAGTATTAATTTAGAGAATGTTAAGTTACATGTTGGAAAGAAAAAAAACAACCTTTCTTGACAAAGAACGACATTCGAACTCAGAATTGACCTTGACTATGATATTAAACTTTATATATAGACTCAAGTGATTATTGTCATGAAATATCTATACTGAAAGCTTGATTAAGAAATATGAAGAAACTAAAAGGTAATAGACACGTATATATACTTTTCTGCGACGCCGTACGACGGACGGACGAACAGAAGCAAAAGGCAAGACGACGAACTAAGTGATCCCTATATACAATTGTATTCTTCAAAAAAGCGACACAAACATATTTACCAACCCCACCGGTTTCCCATCTGTTTTAATACACACCTTCGCGATAAGTATTAGTTGCACATATTCATTTCCTTTAATAGACAGAAGGTATAGACAGTCTGGGAAATATGTAGCATGTTCAATCCAAGGATCGTCCTCGGGTGACCATCTTAGTAAACCGCCATCGCACGCAAAACATCGGCATATGTCGTCAGTACCTTGATATACGTAGGATACATTTGTGAAACTGCAAACGCTACCATTAAGGTCTTAAGTCCAACATTTAAGATGTAATTCAATCGGTAACATGTTAAAAATGTTATAAACTTTACTGGTAAGTTTCTAGAAACTGAATGTAAACGTTTAATTGTGCATCATTTTCAATGAAATATTATGTGTATTGGCTCACCTAATAGAATGTTGTTTCATGGTTAGAATGTGAGGAATTGGTAAAATATCACGGTTATAATGTGAAGAATTGGTAAATTATCATAGTTATTTACAAAAAGACAACTAAATGATTACATTTATAAACAACAATTATAATAGTTATTGGATTGAAAGAATAGTGTTTGTGAAGGTTTCATATCTGAAATTGTATTAATGTAAATTTACATTAGAAGAAAGGGTTAAATGTATGACTTGTTGTAATATTGAAATAATGATCTGCTGTGTCCCTTTAATAAAGTTTAGCGTCTCCGTGGCCGAATGGTTAACGACGTTGCGTTGTTAACCTTTGCCTCTCACGGCTGCGGGTTTAACTCCCACTGGGAGCTCGACTTGTAAGTGAGGAAGTGTCGATTCTTACGGATGGCGGGAGGTATACAGTACTGGTTTTACCCAGGAAAAGTGGGTGGTCTGCCTCCACCACAAAAAAAATCGACCGTCATATATAACCTTACATGTGTTGAAAATGACGTAAAACACCATACAAACAAATTAATAAAGTTTAACATCAATCACTAATCACTGACGATACCGATTTGGAATTCGCATAACATATTTTTAGACCGTATCCCTGAAATTTACATATAATTCTTGTAGTAAAATACCTGTAAACCAATTTGGCTGCGTCCCTGTTATTTACTCGCAAATCTTACGAAAGCATAGTCGGTCTATACACAGTAAATACACATAGCAGCTTTCTGAGTTCGGGATAAATACAGCCGGAGCCTTCAGCGAGTTTGTGTACAGAGTTTGTTTACAGATATAATCGAATAAGCTAACTCGTCGGACGTATTACCTACGTATAGGATAGATGATATGAACAGAAATATTCAACATTAACAAACCGAAGGGAGCTAAGCGACCGACCGCGGTTCTTCATAGACTATCCGACTTGGTATTTACCGTAGGTTTATCGATAGCCTTTATATAGGTCACGCTCTAACCTGTGAAGAGCGCTGGTAGTAAATTATTCATGAATAAATGTGTAGCCAGTATTTGAAATGTGTAGCCTGTATTTGAAATGTGTAGCCTGTATTTGAAAAGTGTAGCCTGTATTTAAAATTCTGAGTCATCTGATTGGTTTAAAAAGTAGGATAAACACTAATGACCGCTCCAAGTCGGTTACCCTGTCTTCACCTCTCTTTGTGTTGTGTATTGTCATTTTTATTGAATATTTAATTTACTTTAGGAATGTTTTCTTCTTTATATAGCTATACATTACAAAGAATGGTTTACTGGTATTACAAGATGGCGAAGTACATGCAACTAAACCTGTAAAGAAGAATCCAGCATCTGCTAGCTCTGTAGGTGTTTGTTGAACGTTGTCTGGGAAATTAGTAAACGAATCTATCCGGGCTTCCATAGTCTGGAACCGAATGTTTCGTATTGGGAAGTTATACTTGTCATGGCTTTTACCGGTGTAACACGTACCTGAAATAATATCATTTAATAAACGGTCATAATTCTGCAGTATCTGCTCAACTTTGACTGGTTATTGAACTTGTTAGCAGTCATCGATATAAACACTGTGACGAATTTATATAAAGATAAGATTAGATGCAAACAATAAAGGAGCTAGAATGTAGGAATATATTTTTAAATAATAATTAAAGGGCCACACTCTATTTCTAGTATGATATGTGTAGTTTTTGAAGGTGTCTCACTTTCTTCTGTGACCGATATAACTTCATAAAATAGAATATTAAAATATAACTGGGGAGCCGTGTTGGATGTGGGGATGGTTGAGATCTATAAGTATGGATGTGAGTCAGATATGGCTGATTTTCAAACTTGTCCGAGTATTTATAATTATGCGATGTAGCTGGTTTTCAAACGTGTCCCAATTTTATTTAATATCAACAATCTGTCTCAGTTTTGTAAAGACCAAATGCAAAATGAAGGTTGTAGAGTGTTCAATATGCAGAATAGGGCAATTTTAAATGAAAAAGAGCCATAACTCTGATTAAAACAAGAGGCCCAAGAGGGCCTGTGGACGCTCTACTGGCTAACATGGCTCTTATAACATCAATGAAGCGAGTGACTGCCATTTATGTTTTATTGGAAGTTTCGGGCAAAAAACAGCTTTTTGACTAAATCAAGGGCCATAACTAAACAATCTGGTAAAGCTTGGTAAAGATCAGATGAAAAATAAAGGCGCTACCGTATTAATGAGGCAAAATATAGCATTTTTAACTAAATCAAGAACCATAACTCCTCTGTTACTGGTCCGACTGGTCCAACATAGAAAAATAAAAATTTAAAAAAATAAAAAAATGGAATGCGATTAGAAATCACATACCATAATGGCATTCTAATTCCATTCCATCCCAGGTTTTAGACTATGCCGATTTATACACGGTGCATTTAAACCATACGTTTTGTACCTCGACACCGCAATATAATTTCTCAAATAACTTGCTGTAAAATAGTTAAGTGTTAATCGCATGAAAAGATACTAAACTCTTCTTCTAAAAATCTTACACGACCTTCATCGGATACTTTAACATAATTTAGGATTTCTATCATTGTCGCTATTTTGAATTCCGCAAGCAGTGTCAATAGATGGCGCTATTTGAAGAAAAACCACGTGACCACACATACCACATCATAATAGAAACTTACCACATCATAATGAAAACAGACCACATCATAATGTAAAGTGACCACATCATAATGAAAAGCGACCACATCATAATGGAAAGTAACCACATCATAATGAAAAGTGACCACATCATACTTTTTGATTCTTTATTTTCCTCCCAGTTGGAGAGCATACAATATAATTTTACATATTAGCATTCAAACAATTTAATAATAATATATACATGACAATCAGTAATTTAGAGACAAATATACGCAGTAACACAGAAGTACTACTACAATAGACAATGAGAGAAATTTTGACATAGAGTAAAGTATAAGAATAAGTTAATATATATACATTCATGTTGGAATCTTTTAATATAATTCAACTGATTCCATGACTGTACTCGTATGCTCATGGAACATATTTGCTTACACTTATAATTAATGTGCGGGTTATTCTAAAATATTTTCATATTCAATATGTACAACAGACGTATTTAGTCATATTACACAGTGTTAA
Source organism: Cyrtodaria siliqua (assembly GCA_037043455.1). Lineage (NCBI taxonomy): Eukaryota > Metazoa > Mollusca > Bivalvia > Adapedonta > Hiatellidae > Cyrtodaria > Cyrtodaria siliqua. The sequence goes on along the minus strand of JAWPHD010001721.1, from coordinate 186,519 downwards.
CAAATTGTTATATTTAATGATAAACTAGTAATTGAGTCTTTACCCAATCTTTATGAAACGAAATAAAAGATCAAGTATCGAATCACAAATAGTTTACTTCATCTTACTTTAACCAGTTTTTGAAATACATTCTTGAAAAATAAACATCATAACATCACTCTCCCTTATGGAGACGAAATATAAGGAAGAGTCAATGACATTACATTTTAATTTCACACATGTCTATTAATACGTTATTTTCAAGTTAACGCTCGTCCAACACTCCATATTAAATGGAAAGCATTAATAACAACTTTTAAACAAGTCAGATTGCATTTATCACTAATACCATTTAGCATGACAATTATTTGTTCCCGCGGACTTAAGTTTATGAATATGTTAAATACATTTGAACCAACAATGGTAAAAATTGACTGCCACAATTTAATTGAAATATGTTCAGTACGAACACAATAAAACATATAGTGTTCTGAAATAGATGAAACTTGTCTTTCACACCGGGGGCAACTTTTGGTATAAGTGTCACTAAATAATTTACATAATAAACATATTGCACTTTTGCATTTAGTCGTGTATTTTGGTTGGGCTTTAGAAAATTCCCATAACTCACAAGCATGACTAAGCATTGGTTTTATGCACAAAAAGTCTCTTAAAGAGCAATCATTATTTACTCTAAATGACCATTCAGTTTCTGCCATTGTACACACACTGTTTTATATCATGCGCTTCCAAGTAAATTTCGAAGGAAACACACCAACAATTCTGAATTTATTTAAAACATTGAGAAGTGAATACTTCCTTAAAATACGATAGATTTCTGGTATGTATTCTCTCAGATGCGATGGATTTTCGATAAAATGTAACAGTCTATAAATAAAGACCTCTCTTACTACATGTGGACATATTGAACGGCATTATTGTCCTTACAATTTCGCTTTCAATTAATTTAACACCTATCAAACTAAGACATATATCAGTTCTCGTTTGAGTAGGAATTGACTGCATTTATTTTATGCAAAATCGATGCGATCGTTCCAACATTAACATATCACATTTTGTCATGTCATACCACAGTTCGCAACCGTACAGGGCTTTTGGAATTACAACGGACTTGTATATTTTCAATGATGTTATAGGGTGAAGACCATCTTCATGAAGACCAGCATTTATCAAACCTTAAAATGCACCTCTTAATTTACGGCAGGATTCTTTGATACTGCCCTGTATATCCATGTATTTATTACAAATAACGTCTAGATGTGTATATTTTCGACGACAGCTTCATTACCAATTTTTTATGTTCTATCTTTGTTTTCGAATTCAAACTTTGTCTCATTAAAAACTATCACGCAACATTTACTTGTATTATATTTTGAATCTCCATTTAGTTGCATAGTCACTACATATGGACATCATTTTGTCCAGGCCTAGGTTTGAAAATGACACGAGAACAATATCATCCGCAACAGTTAAACAACTACAATTAATGTTGACAAGACAACAGTCAAGACCCGAGTCTTCAATTTCTCATATTACGCCATTAATATATGCAAGATAGAGGAAAGGGCTACTGACTCCCCCTGTCTTGTTCCCTGCCGTACACGAAGCGTATCAGATACATTACCATTACATCGAAAAGAAATATAAAAAGATCGGACAGGGAAAGTAGCATTCAAGAGGACAGTAAACCACAAAACACAGAAACAAACACGCAAACAGACAAACAAGAAGGCAAAAGCAATATTAAATGCAAACGACATCACAAACACAAAAGGGTTGACAATAGGGCTACCGCATTGGAACGGTCAGTGGCAAAGTACGCCACTGGGGGTTTAAACCGGTTCTAGGGTGCACCAAACCTCACACTTACCCTACTGTCATCCCATTAAAACAGGACAGTGTAAATAAAGAAATCCCCGCCATGATCTAATCTCTAACCAACAAGGCAGCATCAATAGGCAATATAAGTAAAACACAAATATGCTCGTGTAAATATAATACAAAAAAACAATAGCCTAGAAAGCCACAATGAAGGTACTCAATGACTTGGCAGAAGCCAGAGCAGTAAAAGAATAAACCATTAAGGGCACGACAAGAAAGATCATGGACAAACATCAAACGCCACCGTCCCAATGGCTTTAGGTAGGCGTCTTCATAGGGTCCACAGCCTGTCCGGTCATCGTACAATTAAAGAGGAAGCATAGTGGCGAACTGTAAAAGGGTCCACCACCAAGCATACAGTACGTTGCAAAATGATAGGGTCATAACCTCTTTTGATAAACTTTTTAACAAGTTTAACAAAGATAGTATGAAAGTGATCATGAACAAGAATCTTACGAAGTTTATAAATCACATCACCATAGAAGTCAGGTTGTGATAGTCCTTGTCGCAGAAGAGTCCTTAAATTACTTTTATATTTGGAAAGAAGATCAGGGTTACGATAATAAAATTTTGCAAAGGTTTTACGAAGTTTATGGTAACGGTAACCCTGATTGAGTAACTTTTTAGTTATACAAAGATTACGAATATTAAAGTCCTCAACTCGAGTACAAGCTCTAGAAAAACGAATTGTCACATTATTATACATATCAATTATGGCTTTGTTAGTTGTAGGAGCTATGTTAAATTCATTCAGTTTAAAGAAATGGCCATTATGCCATAATATATCAAACGCCTGTCTTGAGTCATTTAATCCGACATACAATTTGCTTTTATTTTCCTTAGCAAAATAAATGCTTTCACGAAGGGTAAAAGATGTCATTTAGCTTCTTAATTTTTTTGAAAACCCCCTTGAAGATGGTCAATAGGTATTTTGTTTCCATTTGCTAAGCGGGACAATAACACCCTTTCATATAAGTTCATGAATGGAGATGACAGAGTTTTCGCCCTGTACCTATTAGGATCCCTATGATCTTTTTTCCCACCTTTAAATAGTGTTATGATTATACCGCGTTTCATCTTTTCGGACGCGTGCGCTAATTTCAACATTGCTGTGAGCAAGTTTGCTATCAGCTGTTTAACTATTACACCGGCTTGTAAATATATGAAGAAACGTCTTCTTGACCACTTAAAAGATAGAATAATTATATCAGAAATAAACGGGAAATCGGATGTAGTTACTTTTAGAACTACTGCTTCTGCGCTTCTGCATAATTTCTACTGCGATCCCAAAAAGGCCTACGGATTATTGAGACCGCGGCAAATCGGATACGAAATGAAATAAAATCCGTCAGTTCGGATGCTGCATGTAAATTCTACCCAGATGTTGACGAAATATTCGGAATATGTTGTTCCAACTCTTAAACTGTTTTCGAAAACTTTATTTACGGGAAAGGACGTTGATGAGAAATTTACATCGATTGGCCAGGTACGCATGCAATGTATTAGACCACGATCGACTATTGCACCTTTACAAATTGGACGTGGTGTTCAAATGCATAGGCAGCTCGGAATCAAATTTCTTATTGATTCACTCTTTAAACTTGACTTTTCTGCTTCATACTCCGAAGCATAGAAATATGAGCGAAATGCGGCGGTTCACCAAGGTGTTGATATGGAAGGGATACAAAACGGGGCATGTCTTCAATTTGTTGCAGATAATGTGGATCATAATATTCGCACTTAAGATGGCCTGAACACCTTTCACGGAATGGGTATTATTGCAACTGTTACACCAGACAGTGTTACATGCAAACCAGTCCCAAGAATAAGTCTCGTAACGAATGAAGTGACTGCTATTGGGAAAATACAACTTCCTATTTTATTCCTAAGAGCAATTGCATGCCAGCCTTAAACTTTAAAGAATTGCCTTCGTTCCAATAAGTAGATGAAACGATAAATGCTGATTTACCTTGGAAGACCTACTTGGTTACTTAATCCTCGAAAAATCGTCAGTCATGTTTATGCCCATGATTGACATGAAGACTAGTGATGACAGCTGCATACTTGCAAAAATGACATTTGTGTCTGATCAATCGCGAAAATACAATAGTACCCCAGTACTGACGTTTGACCAGCCTTTGTGGTGAAAGGCGGTCGAAATTCAGCAGCTAGTGGAACCTAACAGTTTGCTGAAAGATACTGTGCTAAGGCTAGGTGGGGCTACAGGTAGAAATGAGCTTTTTGGGAAGCATTGGTAATTTGATGGGAGTTTCAGGTCTACAAGAACTGCTGGAAGTCATGTATGCAGATACAGCAGTAGGTCTTATTCTAAGCGTAAAGGCCATCTCACGAGCCATTAGAGGGCATATTCTGGTAGATACAGTTTTAAATGCGATGATAATGTCCCAAATTTACTGTATCCCAGTCCCAACAGAATCATCTGGTGACGTTATGGTTCAAGATGTTGAAAATAATTTACTTCCCTCTGACGTGCAAGAGCCCTTAACAATCCGATGTAGTATCTGGATTAATGGACGACCTTCTTGAACAAAGAGCAGATTTGAAATCTGCATGTGAACACAGCTCACTAACCGAGTTAAATGACAAAGTTATTCAGTTTAAATCATCAAGTGAAAGGTTTCGAACATCTAAACTTTGGCTTATGTATTTGGAAATGGTCGACATTCTGCTGATGTTTATTAAAGCTGAACGAACTGGAAATTTGACTCTTCACCTTCTAGCTCTTTCTGACATGCTTCCGTATTTTGCATCATCCGGACACAATCTTTACACAAAATCAGTGTACCTCTATCTACAGAATATGGTTGCTCTAAAACATGACCATCCTCACGTGTATAGTCACTTTGAGCAAGTATATCATGTAGTCAGAAGGAGAGATAGATACTGGTCGGGACTTTCAACAGACCTTGTTATAGAACAAATGTTAATGAGACGTTTGAAGACGTCAGGTGGTCTTACTGGGGGCAGAGGTATGACAGATTTACAAGATCACTGTGGCTCTTTTCGACTCCTGCTTGCGCAAGAATGTATGATGCAATGCAGCAATTTACAGGGGTTCAGTACTTTGCTAGCGAACAACATGTTGAAAGCAGTGAAACCAGAAAGTGCAGAGATAATTGTGACGTGAAACGTCTAGCAGCAATTCTTACATAGAGGTCACTATTTGAGGAAATTGATACTCTATTTAGTATTGCAAGTAGCGTGACCGCTGACAATGTAGTTGATGTAGACGAGGCAAAAGGCAAATAAATCGGAATGTCAATAGTACAGTCAATGACGGACCAAAATGTCTATGACATATCCTTCAAAAAGGAAAAAACAGGCCAAAACACTAGATACCAAGAATGAGTTCATAAAAGTTGACATTCAGCTCCTTTTCCAGAGACTTATTACAGCAGTACGCGGTATAGTTGCACCCGAGGAACTGCTTGATACATTCTCTTACGAATTATGTACACGTCCTCCGGCACTTTTTTACACTGACGGGTTGATTAGAGCTGCTAACAAACCGCAACTCGCCGATGCGCTTTGGAGCTTCGCTGGTACGGACTCAGAGTAAAAGAACAGGCTAATGTGAAATACGTTCTTGATGGTGGTGCATTAATTCAAAAATACCATGGACAAGCGGCCTAATATATGAGGCAATCTGCACAAAGTATTGTTCCTTCATAACAAAGCACTTTGGTCGGTCTTCTGTTGTAGTGTTTGATGGATACGAGGTTTAATGCGAGGTATTGACGAATATATTATATTTTAAATGTAAGCCGATATAGCAATAAGCAATATACGTTGAACAATAACATATAAAATAAAATGTATCTATTTAGCATCAGCTTAGCCAGTGCTCTCATGCCTTTATTTTTCTTAATTTTATTAATGTCTAGTATAATGCCCTCCATTTCCTGATTCAGCCGTATATATTCTCGTGTCGTGCCATCCGTTGCACCCCAATTCGGCTTCTGTTTGAGTTTGATGATTGTGTTTCGTATTCTGTAAAGATACCGCCTTTTTGTAACTGGGTCGAGTTGAGATACTCTTTCGCAATGCCAAACTGTGTAGATATCTGTGATGATATATCCGTTTTAACATGCCTTCTTTATATCGTTTCTCTCCCATTTTTCAACGAATGAACGGTCGTCATCGGGTTTTGCAAAGTGCAAATAGGTGTTTGCCATTCATTTTACACTGGATAGGGATAAACAGGCTTCTCGGTCGAATAAGCTTACGCTTGATCAGCCCTTCGTGAGCACTCACACCGTGTACGTGTACAGTAGTACTTCCTGGGTGTCCTAAAGGAACTTTACTAATAAAGTAAAACATAGGACTTTTCTTTCCATCAATGTCCAGAATTCTGCCGTTCTGCTCAAATTTGTCTTGTTAATGAATGTGCTAAAGCTTCAATGACATAAACTCTCTGACACATGTTGACTAACACATGTTAACTATTTCAAGAGCCATCACTTGGCTGTTTCTATCATGACAAGGCTAGTTGTTTAATTTGTCTACGTTATTGTCACATCATATAAAATGAATCTGGGATGGGTGGGGTGTATGTGGATTTAGGGTGGTGTGGAATGGGATGGGGTGGCGACAGTGATAGGTGTGAATCAGCTATGGCTGGTATTTAACTTGTCCGAGCCATTATAAACATAGCACGTTTCATTCAATCTAGGGACACACCTCTAGTGTTTCTACTTAAATTTGGCTGCTTAAATAAAACTGTAGATCTAGTTTGATTTAACAAAGGAAACTATTACATTTTTCAATTAATCAAGGACCATTACTCTGGTGTTACCGATTCGAAATTATTGGTTTTCAAAAGTGTCCGAGCTAATATTAATAGCAAACCCCTGGTTAAATTTAGTAAAGGGCGAGTAGACAATAATAAAGGTGCCAGAGCGCTAATGAAGCAAAATTTAGCATTTTTAAATAACTCAAGGGCCACAACGCTGCTGTGTCGAGTCTCATGTGTCTCGTTATCACACTCGCCTGAGCTTTAAAGATGAATGGCCACCCTTTTTGTAGTATTATCAATTAACAAATTTAACTCTTAAACATCATTTGAACATTTCTTGATAGTCCCGGAGAGAAACATATTTAAATCCGTTACTGAGTTGTATTTAAAAAATAAGTATTATTTGCATGACGGAGATACTACTTTTACCACTGCGTGACTGCACCGGGAAATGAGGTAAATCTTAATTGTATAGCTGCACAACTATTGCCAGATAATTGATAAAAACATTTACCTGTGGATTAATTTATCTGTTCAAAGTTTTCTATATCATCAAATAATATCTTATTCTCGCTTTTCACAGATATTGCAATGTGTGTATTGTAAATATCTATTGTTGTGTATTGATTTCGATTAAATAAACATAAACATGATCATGAAAGAAAACATGGCCGGAGAACTTTAATGATGTTAACATCCTGCCAAAGATTGGCCAAGTACAAATGCAAAATGAAGGAGCTAAAGTGCTTCCGAGTAAAATGTAGCATTTTTAAATCAATCAAGGGCATTATTTTGGTGTTACTAATTCTAGCTGGTTTTTGAACTTGTATGAGTTATTAGCAATCTGGCACTTCCTACAAGTCTAGCAAATGTAATCCATGAGATAGTAATTTCCGAGTTTGACAAATTGATACGTTAAGACACATGATGGTGAGGAAATGAAACACAAAATGTAAACGCGCTTTTTCAAATTGTATATAAACGTTGAACAAATAAATATTTATCATACAAATAAAAATATGTCATAACTACAAGTTAATCTTGAAGTTTATTACTTTATTATATTTCCACAAACGTGTTTACACTGTTTGTACTTCAAATGTTTACAAGAATAAATGAAAATATGCCAACAAGTCAAAACCTTTCAAAATGGAAAATAAACGATAAGATAGGGTGTTTGTGATACAAAATATCAAAGCAGGCAGAAAAATCTACCTCGATAATCTGTATTCGGAAAACATTGGGAATGAGAGATATTACAGGTTTTTAGCAGTTGTTTTGAATTTCAACACATTATTTGGGGGCATTTAAATATGAATTTGGTGGACTAAAGCATGTAAGTGTCATAAAACATAAGTACAGTTAAGTTTACATTTTCCTCTTCAAGAACTGTGACATACTAACAAGACATTAATTAATATTGTGTTTGTACATGCATTTGGCCAAATACAACATGACTATAAGTGTCATAAACTTATTGAATTACAAATATATAGAGATTATTTAGCTGCTGGGTCGATTTAAGAAAAATCCTTCACAAGATGGTAGGCGTGTGGTCTTGTGTTATTTTCACGAACGAGCGGATGAGAGTGAGTTAAAACCGAAACACGCCTACCATCGAGGGAAGGATTTCCCTATAATCAAACCATCTATTTATTACATTATAAATCAGTTGAGGTATGATTTTAACAGAAATGTTTCACTTTATTGAACGTTATCGACGGATGACGTCAACGTCAGCAACACGTCAGCAACACTTTATTGATGTCATGACAATGTCACAAATAATTGTTTAGTGTTAGGAGTTAGTTATTAATATTTAGCGATTATGAACGCTTTGTATCACTGAAAATTCCCGATATATCATCTATAGAAATGTTATAAATATATTTAGATGAGAAAAATGGTCCTATAGAAATCACAGCACCCAAACGCAATCCGCACTGTACCAAACACAAAGACCAAACTAACTATACAATAGAAAGACAATACACACCAGAAAGATTGGTGAAGACAGGGTAACCTACTTGAAACGGTCAGTAGGCAATAAGGCCTACTGGTTAGCTTAAATCGATTTTAAGTGTACACAACCTCGTATTTAGACACCACATAATTGTACCATCAATGCCGACAACAACCGCTGGTTCAAATAAGTGGCCCTAATACGGAATATCGACATGTAAGCATTTTAATTGCATATCTTTAAATAAAAATATACCTGATGCACTTTGACTTTGGTTCCTTTTCCCTTTCGGAGCACCTTTCGTAGCTGTGTTTGATTTCTGTAAAGTAATGACAAATTGCATGTTAGCCAATATTGTCCAACATGGTGTAGTCAATATGGTTTTGAAGAATGCCGATCATATATTGTATATTATGTCTTTGGTGTGTACATGTCTTGGTTTTGACTTCAGCTCACTTTCGCTTATTGATCATTCTTCTGAAAAGCACAGGGGAAGGGAGTTTTGAATCATCAATGCATGATCCATTTTTTAAAATCTTCTCATGTAGATGTTATATCATTCGTTTTTATGTGTTTAATGTTTGCTTATATGGATTATGCGGAACAAGTTGTTTATATAATGCGCCGAAAACAATTGCCCCTAATTTCGCTTCCAACAACCTGTGTCATGTTTGTCCTCTTGCTGTATATATTTTGTTTTTAACCGGGTTTTTTTAAACTGAAAACGGCTTCTGTATGTTGTTTTTTATTTGACTGTAAGTTTCTTTTGCAACAATTTTATTAGACCCTTTATTAGAAGAAATTTAAGTCGAAAAAGACACGTAACTCCAGTATAATTTACAGTGTAAGACAGAATTCAAACGTCCCTGTCCTTTCGTGAGATATATCTATATACCAAATATTAATTTAATCCATGCAACTGTTCCCTTTTATATAAACACATATGTTATGTATAGCATAAATATATTCAGTTTGAATGCATGTTTTTGCTCATTAAATATTCATTCATATGACGACAACTAGGACGAAATAAAAACGGTTTCATATACATTAAAGAAAACTGTGTCATAATTTATTGTAAAATTGTGTAACATTTTCTTTTTAAGAAATAGAAAAACACAGTATTAATTATTGTCTACATGTCTGCTGATGTCCTTAAACTCGACACTCATTTCTGAAATGTTATCTTAAATATGTTTGACATATGGCCAAAACATAATGGTATAAGGTATTGAGGTTGTGTGTATTTTGTCTCTATACTCTAACTATAGAGTCAAACCTTTGTATAAGGAAAATAGTAATCTGGATGTTGGTAACTACAGACCAGTGGGCATTTTAACTATTGTGTCCAAACTTTTAGAAAAGGCTGTTTATTCACAGTTGGAAGAGTTTTTAGTTAAAATAATTTGTTTTATGAGTTACAGTCTGGTTTAAGGAGCTCTTATTGTACAGACACATGTCTTGTTCATCTTTCAGATTATATTAAGGGGAATAATGGCAAAGGGTTATGAACAGGGGTGATCATGTTAGATCTACGAAAGGCATTTGATACAGTTGACCACACCATTTTATGTGGGAAGCTGAAACACATGGGAATAGTATCAACTGACTGGTTTATGTCATATTTAAAAAAAATAGGAAACAAACTGTAAGCATTAATAATGTGTATTCTAATTATGAAACTATGACTTGTCAAGGCACCAGTTTAGGACCTCTCTTATTGTTATGTTATATAGATGATTATGCAAATTCGTACAGATTTTGATTGTAAACTAATTCTTTTTCTCTTTTTTTTTTGTCATATATATTTTATTTTTCAATCATATTACAATATTACAACATGGTATTCAATTGAGAGTGTTACATATACAAATAGAATAAATCAGCATAAAAGTAGCAGGTCTATCAAATATGTGTGTGATACATGTCCATCTTTTTCTGACGATGTGTGCCATTTTCTCCGAATATGCATGGCATGCGTACAGGTCCATTATTTTATAGAAATTCAAAAATGGAATGAAGTTTTCAACAGTGGGTGACATATTCTTAATTTTTGCTGTATATATGAAGTATTTTGCAAGTAAAACAATTATATTCAGCGTATCTTCAATAATTGTCTCTGTTCTTAAGAATCCAAAACATACAGTTTCTGAATTGAGTGAAAATGATATGTTGCATTTTGACTCTAGCAATTCTTTTAATTTCAACCAAAACGTTTTCACAAATGAACATGCATTTAATTTAACAGATGAGATATGGTTTCTGGCGATTCATTGCAGAAACTTCACAATTCGGTTTCTGAGAGATTACATAAAAACAATTTTCTATTAGTGTATATTATTCTGTGAATACATTTATATTGAACGTTTTGTAGTTTTGTGTCATCAGTAATTTTTAATGGGAGGAAACATATAATAGCCCAATCTTCATTGTTATTTTCGCAACTTATTTTTGCTTTCCATTTTATTTTTATATGCGTAGGATTTGATTTTATTTCTTGGATAATTATATTATAAAAATATTGTGTTACTTTGTGATTTTGTTTAAGATATCTAATATATTTACTAGCTTCTTTGATATATTGCTTCTCCAAGTTTTAGGAATTGAATTCACCATAATAGTGTGTAAAAGTTGTGTTAATTTTAAATATTTGTCAAAATTCCTCGAAGGAGTAAAACATACCATTTTCCTTTATCAGATCATTGACACAATAAATATTTTTATCTACCCATTGTTTATAAAATATCTTCTTTTTTTTACTTAATTTTTATGTATACCACAACGTTTGTGCGAAGATTTCGTCAGGGGCTGTGGGAGGTCTACACGGGAGGTTTCCCCACTTTAAAAAAAAAAATGTTTCCAAAAAAGACTGAATATATGTTGTCAACTTAATACCTACTTTATTTAGAAATAAAAGTTTATCGTTTCCGTATTTCTCAATATCATTTAAAGATAAGTAATTGCCACTGAGCGCAATTTAATGGATCTAATATTTTTTCAACCACGAAAACTTCAAAGCTTGACAAAAATATTGAATGTGGGGCATTTTAATGCCACCTTGCTGGTGGTAATCGTGAATGATTACATTACGTTTGATTTTATCAGGTTTATTTTGCCACAAAAAATAGTAAAAAATGGATTCTAGTTGTTTATATATTTCCAATGTAGGCTCTGCTAAAACGGTGAAACATTCAATAAAAATTGATAAAGTTAATGTTTTTATAACAGTTATGCGCCCTATAAGTGTTAGATTTCTAAATGACCAATTTTGTAAACGTTTTTTAAACTGTTCTATTTTTTAGTTATCAATAATCCAATCTTGTTTTTGTAAATTATATGTTATTCCTAAAAGTTTGAAACGGACGGTATGATTCTAGTTTAATTGCCTGCTGGTTCGCCATTCCTCACCACAGCCCCTTTTGGCACCAATCCAAATAACTTGGATTTTATCAAAGTTTACTCATAACCCCAAACAGGTAGAGAATTTCTCTATAATGCGCAATGCTGTATTTAAAGAAATTTCGTCATCACTTAATGTTAAAAAAGTATCGTCTGCATATTGTCCTATCACATATTCAGGTAACCCTGTCTTCACCACCCTTTCTGTTGTTTTTTGTCTCTTTCAATGTATTTTCAAGTCCTTGTTTGCAGTACAGTGTGGACCTACGATGCCATTGCGCTCGGACGCTGTGGTTTCTATAGGACCCTATATCTCATTTTTTCATCTATAGTAATACCTTTTATATCTGAGTTATATTTCAAAGCTGCACTCAACAATTTAACTGAAATAATAAAACGATAATGAGACAATGGGTCTCAGACCTTCGGTAATTAAAGAAAAATCAGTTAGGTGGCCACTATTGACAACTGTGCTAGATATATCATTGTAAACAGTTTTAAACCATTGAATAACTGAAGGTCCAAAATTAAAAAAATCGTAATTCTCTTTCAATAAAAAGCCATTCTAACAAATCAAACGGTCTCACACCTCTATTATCTCCCCTGAAAGCTCACGGACCTAGAGACAAAAGGAAAACAGAAAATAATTCTATTTTTTCTCAATTTTAGGCAATTTTTAATTTGAATATAGGTTTTTCTTTGCTTTAGCATACATCTGCAGTGTAAAAGACAGATGATACAGAAAATCCCATGTTGATATGAGGTTTCATTCAAATTTCAGAATTGTTTGACCGAAGCACCGCATACTCAGCTAGATAGTGTATGAATTTTGTATTTTCCATAGGGTTCACAAAACATGAGCGGGAAAAAAACCAACCTGGCTAACTTATGTATTTTATTGTTTTAAATTACTGGTCTTGGCTATACTGAAGATATTAAACCAACAACAATGTCTGCTGCCCTGCTTTGAAGCTCAGATGTTGGAAAAGGCTGTACAGTAACCCTATGCTGTTACATTCACCCATATATCGCCCTTGAATAAAACCAGCACCTAGGCATTCTGTTAACTTTAAAGACCCTTCCAGAGAGTTACTTTCTTCTACATTCAGTTTATTAATGAAAGAATTGTGTGAGTCAAAGAATATATCATCACTATCTGTAAATGTAGTATTATTTGATTGATAAAGCGTTTTATAAAATAGTGTCTGCTCTTTTAATATTGATTTTATATCTTCAATTTCAACTCCCACATTATTTATTATTTTTGGAATTATTTATTCTTGATAATTTCTTTTTTCAAGGTTGCAAAAATATCTAGTACTTTTCTCCACTTCCACTTTCCATTTAGCTTTTGATTTTAAAATAATCTCTTTTGCTTGTTCTTCCCGTACTGTTTTTAATTCATTGTTTAGTTGATTAATTAATACTTTATTTTCTGAGTCAGATTCATTTAAACCTTTTATCTGTTTTTCTATGTTTTGTTCCTTATTTATTTGTTGACGTTTTATTTTTCGAAGAGTCTGATATTGATTTACTCCCTTATCATGAATTTAAGTGTTGGTCATTTATAGTAAACGCTATAATGCTGTTGTCATGGTGTAATTACTGTCATTATTGTTATTATTATTATCGTCACTATTACCATTACTATCATTATTATTGTCATTGTTGTTATTTGGGTTGTTATTTAGATACGTATATTGATTTATTGTTTCTGCTATGCATATTAAACTAATTCTTTAAGCTGATGACAGTGCAATCTTGTTTTCTCAAGACCAAAAAGGCATATCCTCCAAGCTAGGTAAAGTTTTAGAGTCATGTTCTTCGTGGCTTATGGATAACAAGTTATCTTTACATCTTGGCAAAACGGAATGTCTTTTATTTGGTTCTAAAAGGAAACAAAAAAGTGGCAAATTTTAACATCACGTGCAATAGACACACAAATAAATCAAGTAACTCAGTTAAATATCTTGGTCTGAACATTGATAGCTCTTTGTCAGGAAAAAATAAAGTAAATAATTAATATCAAAAGTTAATGCTCGCCTTATTTGTTTGTACAGACAAGCCAAGTTCTTAGATTTGAAGACAAGAAAATACATGTGTTCAGCACTTATTCAATGCTGTTTTGACTATTATTGTTCATCCTGGTACAAACAAATAAGTACAAAAGTCGAACAGGAAATGCATCTTTCACAAAACACAGTAAACCCAAAAACACGCAAAAAGACAAACATGAATGCTAATAAGGAATAAATGCATATGACGTCACAAACACAAAACGGGTTGACAATAGGGCTACCGGCTTGGAACGGTCAGTGGCAAAAAAGGCCGCTGGTGGTTTAAACCAGGTTTGAGGGTGCACCAAACCTCACACTTACCCTACTTCATCCCAATAAAACGGGACAGTGTAAATAAGGAAATCCCAGTCATGAACTATTCTCTGACCGACAAGGCAGCATTAATAGGCAATATAAGTAAAACACAAAGATGCTCGTGTATTTATAAATACAAAAAACAATAGCGTAGAAAGCCACAAAGAAGGTACTCAGTGACTTGGCAAAAGCCAGAGCAACAAGACAACAAGAGGGCACGACAAGACAAATTGCAGACAAACATCAAACGTCACCGTCCTTTTGGGCATTAGGTAGACGTCATCATAGGGTCCACAGCCTGTCCGGCCATCGCACAATTACAGAGGAAAGCATGGTGGCGAACTGTAAATGGGTCATCCACCAAGCAGGCAGTGCGTTGTAAAATTATAGGGTCAAGGGTCATAACCTCTTTTGATAAACCTTTTAACAAGTTTAACAAAGATAGTATCAAAGTGATCATGACCAAGGATCTTACGTTTGTAAATCTCGTCACCATAGAAGTCAGTTTGTGATAGTCTTTGTCGGAGAAGAGTTCTTAAATTCCTTTTATATTTGGAAAAAATATCAGGGTTACGATAATAAAATTGTGCAAGGTTTTACGAAGTTTATGGTAACGTTAGCCCCGATGGAGTAGCTTTTTAATTATACAAAGATTATGAATATTAAAATCCTCAACTCGAGTACAAGCTCTATAAAAACGAATAAATTGAGACACATACACCCAATAAGAAGTTGCTCGGGAACATTAACATTAACAATATCAAAACTAACATCATCTCTCTTGCCATAGATTTTGATAATTATTTCACCATTTTTAATAGAGAGAAAATCGAGAAAAGAAGCGTTATTATAAGAAATATTAGCTTTGTTAAATTGAAGTTCTTTACTATATATATTATTAACCATAGCAGAAAAGAAAGGGTTATCGATGTTCAATATGTCCTCCAGATACCAAGAGGTGTAATTAAAGGCTTCAATAACATCTGCCTGGGTATTTGGTGAAAACCATGAAATCTATTTCCAAGTCTGACTAAAGGGTTGAAACAAGAAATTTCAAGTTTCTCAACATAATGTTTTAAGATTTATTAATAATATGGGATCAAGGGAAAGTATAAATAATAGTGTCTTTCAAATATATGTGTGTTTTAAATGTTGAAAATAGAAACAAGCAACTTAATCATGCACATAAGATTTTTTATGCGAATTGTCAATCTTACATGAAGGAGAATTTTGTTTTCGTAAAATTACACTTTATCAAGCAATTTTAATTGTAATGCCCCCCTTTTCTATGCAGCTGAAAATATCACATTCTTTTATAGTGCTATTAAAGAATGGAATTCTCTACCTGATAATATAAAGATGATAAAGAATGTTCAACATTTTAAATTTTCTGTTAAAAAATACCTTTTAGAGAAGTACAACTGATGAATGAAATGTATTAAGATTTAAAAAGACTAATTTTGACTTAGATAATAATTCAATTGTAGCAAAATATTCACATTGTGAATAATATTATAGACACATACACTTCCAAAAACCTAAATATGTTCATGTTTTGTTAACGTTTATGTTATTAGTGCCTAAAATCTCCAGATAGTATTGTAATTTGCCATGCATAAGGAACCCATTGGAAATAAGCCAAACTCCTCGGGTAAAGATACTTGTATTATTTGGGTATAGTTAACACGTTTCTATAATATATTCTATCATGCTAGTGAATATATGATATACTTTCGCAATTCCAAGCCTTTTGTGATATTTAAAGCTGTGATATTAGCAACATTGTGATAATACTTGGAACATTTAGCGTGATATCATCTTGATAAGTTATGCTTATTATAAAACTGTGATTATTGTAACGAATGTATATAATTGTGTATCTTAATAGCCCGAAATAAAATTGAATTGAATTAAATACATTACAACTAGTAAACTATCATTTTCAAGTTCACTCCATAAACATTGGCTGTAATTGTTCCCAAATGACTGGTTTCCTCTTGCTGGATGCTAAATACATATTCATCACTGGTGCAGTTTGGTTTAACTGACATGCTGCACGTTCTTTATGACCATATTACTGCTTTTACAGCGTTCCCAGTAGGATGTCAAAACCACTGCACTAACTTGTAAGTAAATCATTACTTGCATAAGCGGACAATTAAAAAAAAGTATTTCATATTATGATAGACTTATGACAGACGTAGAATTCATTGAAGCTGCAACTTGGGTTGCAACCCATGTCATTTCGTGTCAATACTATTTCAACTGATGAATATCTGTAGACGATTCGGGAAGCAACCACATGCATTGGTAAGCTGATGGGATTTCAGCTTAAAATTATGGAATCAGTGATCCAGCCATTGAGGCGTGTACCAGCATGACAAATATCATTGAGCAATGTAATGGTGTAATAACGACAAGGTAAAATACGGCATTCGATTATGTATCGATGAATTACTTGCAACATTTCAATAAAAATACATTTATTAGTAAGATAGACTATACATGGGTCAATCATCAGAAAGAACTGTATCTTGTAATTTTACATTGTATCGCACAAAGGCATGTATCCGTATAAAATATTAAAGTCTGCTATTCGTTGTGCTCCAGATATGTACTGAAAAGTAACACATTTACAGGGATATGGACATGGTGCTAATAAAAATTACCATGCCGAGAAATTACATAAAATAAAGATTTTAAGAGACACTAAACAAAGATAATTTTGAATTGAACATTTCACATGTGGTCGTTGTGACATATTATCCACACGTAATATTGCGCATGCCAATGCCTGCCAAGGTTACATGAGGATACAGTTGTCCCAGCGTCCGAGCCCAGATGGCAATTACTGTTAAATATTTTGTGGATCTAGTAACATACAGATCTCGAGCCAGGTGTAGCATCGTATAGGTATAGTACAGGGTGTATATTATACTCGAAATCGCTACTTTTTCTGTTCGTCTAGGGGCCATCGGGTGTGATATGGTGTGAGTAAGGTAGTACTCTGTTCAAACTTATCCTAGATTTATCGATATTAACATGAACACGTTTGGAAAAGTTTGGATTAAACATGTAGGCGATAGAATGTTAACACAGCAATGTTAAGTATCTTTAAATAATTCAAGGGTCATAATTATGCTGTTTCTTGTCCGACATGGCAAGTTTTTGAGTCGCCTGCGTAGCGTGGCAGACAATTAGGGCTGAATTTGTCCGTCAATAACTCTAGTGTTTATATTTTTCCGATTGGGTAATTTTGAATTAATTCGAGTTTCAATCGATATTCAGACGGACCAATTTTGTTACAGATCGGATTTAAAATGAAGGTGCAAGAGTGTTGATACTTTTTGATTATCCGAATCCTTTATGCGATAATCTAATTTAAATCTATCAACTTTGCAAGCTTAGTTTATTTAGTAATTTGATTGAAGCCCAATATGTATCTCCCTTAATTAATCTTTCTTGCGAAGCTGAAGATAGAAGGTGCGCCGTCTTTGGAGATTGTAGAACTAGTAGGAAGCAAAAATACTAACATTTATTATATTAAAGTTTATCAACCCCAATATTTATTAAGAATCAAATTGCTGCTGCTATTTTTTCATTTCAATTAACAACACCAGATGTCATTCTCGATACAACCGTCACAGAGCAGGGCGTTCCAAACTGTGCCAACAGCAACCCGCATTCGTAAGGCATAATTGGTAAACAGTCAAGACTTAATGTCCCGATACATCAGGCACAGAGCTTGGCGTTTCTAACTGTGTCAGTAGTTGGGCAGGACATATGTTTTGGGGCAACCCGCAGTCGTAAGGAATAGTTGGTGAACGTTGACGTACATTTAAACAACCAGCAACATATCAGTTACTACATCGTCTTTTGCATTTAAATATTGGTGTAGCGATTAAACAAACAATATGCAAACCCTTTTAATATAGGGTACGACCGACTGTATAGTCTAGAGTTGTACCGGAATTGATTTATACATGTAGATTGCATAGAGAGCTAATAAACGTATGTCAGACTTCAAATTCATTTCAGGAGGGTTATAGTAATTATAGATGTTGCAGGCACCGTGTTATCTGTCGTAGGGTGTGCTGTCCTGGGAGACTGATATGCTAGTTGGGGGTTGCCACCTGACATTTTCTCCTGACTTAACATGTAACCAATCTGCAGGGTTAATGTTACCAAGGTTAATTATAGTGTGTGTGTGTGTGTGTGTGTGTGTGTGTGTGTGTTGTGTTGTGGGGTTTAGATCTGGGAAACGTTGGAACCACCTCCACCTTTATATATAAATGGGAGGCCCATTTCAACCAGCTGTTGGGCACTGGTTTCTGAGGGTGTGGGTGAGGCAAGGTTAATAGTTGTGGTCCACAGTTGCTGTACACGGTGATCTGGTAAGTATTTGGACTTGACACTATGTTAACATTGGTCGCTGGTTTGCCAGTATGTCTCAGATAATCGTTGTCTCCCTGGACAAACAATGTAATTTCTAGAACATAGACTGTGTTGCCAAAATAAATACCACTATAATATTATAAGTTACCATAAGCTTATGGTGCATTGTATTTATGGCGTGAAATAAAATTGTTATTTGAAAGAAATGTGTTGTTACATGGTGTTACATTCCACATTTAAGAATGCATGTACAGAACAATATATCACTCATTGTTCGTCTGCTGTCATGCATACACAAAGTTGTATATAATGTAATGCAAAAACGTAGTTTCGTTAAATCAAAGGCCATACTGTCCGATAATATTCGTTTTCAAACTCCTACGAGCTCAAATCAATATTAAGACTGGCGAGGTGAGGTAACTATCGAATGCAAGATAAAGGGGCTAGAGTGTTTACAATGCAAAATATGGATTTTTTTCATTAAATCAAGGGTTGTAACTCTGATGTTTCTTTTCTGATATTAGTGGTTTTCGAACTCGTCATCAGTTTTCATCGATATTAAGACTCTGGCCAAGTTTTGTAAAGATCGAATGCAAACTGAAGATGCTAGAGCGTTAGTTTCAAAAGGTAAATGGAGACGAAACCAGTAACACGCGTAATCTCTTCTGGTCTTTGATCAATGACGGCCTGTATCGCTATACTGGCTAAAGAGGTCATGATAGTTTGAGCAAAATAAATAAGTAAACCAACATTGATTAACATAACCAATGAAACAAATTTGATTAAAAAATCTGTCCCACTGGGATTCGAAACCTAGAAACAAATAATGTTGATGAGAGAAGAAAACAACAAGTGGGCCATTGGTTCATGAGAAGAAGTCGTCTTAAGATCTGATTCTATTTTAGTAAAGGCGGCCTTTATTTATTTACGGGTATGGAAACTAGTTAATCTGAGAAAAATATGAGAAGATTCTTTAGATCAAGATTGGCAATAATTGGGTCACTGATTCGTGAGAAGAAGTTTTTTTTAAAGATTGTTCTATATTTAATAACGGTTTTCATATTTGTTGACGGATCGAACAGATTGGAATACATCTGAGAGAGGACCACGCAATGTTGCTTTCTGTGAAGTTTTGTCAAATTCCAACCAAAAAATTCTTGAAAAGAAGTCGTTTAAAGATTTTTTTGATTTTTAGTAACGGTGGCCATATTTGTTGGATCGGGACGATTTGTATAAATCTAAGAGAGGACCAATGAAGGAGGATTCTTGTTAAGCTTCTTCAAATTTTACTCAGCAGTTCATTAGAAGAAGTCGTTTAAAGATTTGTCTATTTTTAGTAACGTTGACCATATTTGTTGACGTATCGGGACGATTTGTAAAACTCTGAAAATGGAATATGGAAGGATGGTTTCTGTGAAGTTTTGTCGAATTCTACCCAGCAGTTTCAGTTTGTTTGAAGCAAAGGTTAACGTCGGGCGTACGACAAACAACTCGCCATCCCATAAATTCTGAGCTAAAAATGAGGCACTTCTAAATTGTTTGGTTTTAAATTGTTGAAAAACAATTAATTAAATAGTTGAAAAGTTTAAGTAATCAAATGTATTTCTAGCAAACTTTAACGTATGTGTACTAAATATCTTATCGAACAGTGTGTGTCCTGGGGTGAATTCCAGACAAGAAGAAAGAATCGTTTTTCTAAGAGAAGTGCTGGTATTATATTTTTATTATTGTTGATATTTTTTCATTAAATTATTGCTATTTTACATTAATACAACTGATAAATGTGTACATTTTCCAAGCATTATTTACAGGTTAATACATAGCGGAGTAGTGCATTTCAGCGATAATAGCCACGGGAGAATGATAATGGCCCAAGGGCTTTAGCCCGATTTAATGCTCAGCCATGGATTTACCTTTTTATTACTAGTCTACCTAAATATAAGCTGTTTGACAGGACTGATGTTATGAAATCTAAAGAGATCTTAAGAATGTTTATATTGAGGGAACCCTCTCGAGTAGCATACGGCGAGTAAAGTCTACTGTACTGTACAGACGAAAGTTTGACGTACGATGAAAATTATCAAAAACAACTCTTTTAGAAAATTGTTGTGATAGTTGCATCGTTGGATTGAAAATAACATAAATAAGAAAATGAGTCGTAGTTTATTGAAATCGGTCACCTATTTTAAAAGTTGTGAACAGTTACAATTTGTAATTTTACCATGTCGAGTCTATGACGTCGGTATTAACGTTGGCGACGTCACCGTTTTCAAACGGCAGGGCCATTATCATTATCGCTTTTTGGCCCTGCTGTCCCTTGGCCAGTACATCTAAAAATCATTCGACAGCTTAAAAGATATTCTTTCAAATTTAAAAATATTTTAGTACGAACGACACATTTCATTTCAGTCGTATCGCCGGAAAGATTGTAATTATACTGTGTCATGCAGGATTAAGAGCATCGAGTCATAAGCTATTTGTTTCCTAGAAGAAGAAGGTATACAAGTCGAACACGAAAAGTAGCATTCACAGAACACAGTCAACCATAAACACGCATCCCCATAAACACGCATTCAAAACAACACTCACACAGAAAATATAAGAAACGTATGGAAAGCCTCGGCTGCCTTTTGCATTTTGCATTTTGTACAGTACGCACTGTAAGTCGTCTTGTGCATCTTGTTAGTTGTTATGTGCATGTTCTAAGTTGTCTGGTGCATTTTTTAAATTGTAATGTGCATTTTGTAAGTTGTGATGTGAATTTGTGCATTTTCTTGGTTGTCTTGCACATTTTCTAAGTTGTCATGTGCATTTTATAAGTTGTCTTGTGCATTTTGTACGTTGTCTTGTGTATTTTCTAAGTTGTTATGTACGTTTTAAAAGTTGTCATGTGCATTTTCTAAGTTGTTATGTGCATTTTGTAAGTTGGCATGTGCATTTTCTAAGTTGTTATGTGCATTTTGTAATAAATACTGAAAAGTGGATCCCTTGGAAGCAACAAACACAACCAAGAGATAAAAGTAGCAGACTCGGTGTTATAGAGTCTGTTCATGAGAAGTAATGTGAAGTGCAACACCTCTCACGCCTCTCTATTTATTGTGTAAATATAATACAAAAAAACAATAGCCTAGAAAGCCACAATGAAGGTACGCAATGACTTGGCAGAAGCCAGAGCAACAAGAGAATAAACCATTAAGGGCACGACAAGAAATATCATAGACAAACATCAAACTGCAAAAATGCACAAGACAACGAAAACAATGCACATAATAACTTAGGAAAAGCACAAATGCACAAGACAACCTAGAAAATGCACATAACAACATACGAAATGCACATAACAACTGCGAAAATGCACATAACAACATACGAAATGCACATAACAACTGAGAAAATGCACATAACAACTTACGAAATGCGTATAACAACTTACGAAGTGCACATAATAACTGAGAAAATGCACAAGACAACTACAAAAATGCACAAGTCAACTTAGAAAATGCACCAAACAACTTACAAAACGCACAAGACAACTTGCACTTACATTACTTCTCATGAACAGACTCAGTAAAACCGAGTCTGCTACTTTTATCTCTTGTTTGTGTTTGTTGCTTCCAAGGGATCCACTTTTTAGTATTTATTGACATTCACACTCGCGTTTGTTTAGTGCTGTGTGGCGGCCGTAAAAAGTCGCCCCGACTACAAATCAGTATTATTTACTGGTCCTTTGGGATCATCAAGCCCATCGTTGTGGCTTTAAAGTAGAACATCGCATAAGCCGGTGCTAGGAGGCGTGAGAGGTGTTGCACTTTAGATTATTTCTCATGAACAGACTCAATAAAACCGAGTCTGCTTCTTTTATCTCTTGTTTGTGTTTGTTGCTTCCAAGGGACCCCTTTTGCAGTATTTATTGGTCATAATGAACCTCGGTTGGTTCCTGCTCAAATGTATGTTTTTGCACTCCCCCTAGCACCGGCTTAAGCGGTAAATGCACATATAAAATATATAAGCATATAAAATGCGCATAACAACTTAGAAATGCATATGACAACTTAAAACCGAGTCTGCTACTTGTATCTCTTGTTTGTGTTTGTTGCTTCCAGGGGATCCACTTTTCAGTATTTATTGACATTCACACTAGCGTTTGTTTAGTGCTGTGTTGCGGTCGTAAAAAGTCGCCCCGGCTACAAATCAGTAGTGTTATTACTTACTGGTCCTTTGGGATCATCAAACCTAATATTTGTGGTTTTAAAGTAGAATATCGCTTAAGCCGGTGCTAGGAGGCGTGAGAGGCGTTGCACTTCACATTACCCCTCATGAACAGAATAAAACCGAGTCTGCTACCTTTATCTCTTGTTTGTGTCTGTTGTTTCCAAGGGATCACCTTTTCAGTATGTATTACAAAAGAAAATGCACAAGACAACTGAAGAAATGCTCAAGACAACTTGGGAAATGCACAAGACAATTTACAAATTGCACCAGACAACTTAGGAAATGCACAAGACAACTGATAAAATGCATACGACAACTTAAAAATGCACAAGATAATTTACGAAATGCACATAACAACTTACAAAGCGTACTGCATTAAATGCAAACTGTACACAACAAAGCGTCAAAAACCCAACAGAAGTTAGCCGAGTCTTTCCGTAGTATGCGACACCACAAACACAAATGGCTTGCCAATAGAGGTACCGTCTTGGGATAGTCAGTGGCAGAATGGCCAGGTCTTAAATCTAACAATCCTCATTCTTACTCTATTGTCATCAAAATCAAACAGGACATTGTAAATAAAGAAATCCCCAACAGGCTATATCCTCTAACAAACTAGGCAGCATGGTTAAGTACTGTAAATAAATACTGAAAAGGGGATCAGTTAGAAGCAACAAACACAAACAAGAGATAAAAGTAGCAGACTCGGTTTTATCGAGTCTGTTCATGACAGGTAAGGTAAAACGCAACACCTCTCACACCTCCTAGCACCGGCTTAAACGATATTCTACTTTAAAGTCACAAAGACTGGGCTTGATCATCCCGAAGGACCAATAAGTAATAAACTACTGCTTTGTAAATATAACAATGACGAATATGTATATATGACTATAGAAAAGAAAGCATAGATATCCACAAATAAAGAAGTCTCAGCAATACACAACAACAAACAGAAAAAGAGGTTCTAGGGTCGGTTTGGACATGAAAAAATAAGTTTTTATTTAATATTGTAATATTCATGGTATGGCGTTCGAGCTCTTGACCGACCATAGACAGCTAAAAGTGTGTATCATGTAGACAAATAGGAGACATTTATAAATACGACGGATAGAACAATGGTTAGAAGGCACGTTGCCCATGAATGCATTAGGTAGATAGCACATTAAACACCGGAAAGATAACGAGTTAGATTCGCGACCAAAAGTCGTGGGAGACATTAATGGTTAACCTCTGGTTCAAACAGATATACCACAGAACCGAACACTTGATGAGGCAACGCGATTAGATTCTTTTGGCCCAATACCTAATTATCAAGGTGGCACTCAGGCTTTTTTTTTAAATGGACAGTTGATGTTTACCATTATATTATCATTGTATTCGAAAGTGTCTTAGATACGTCAATGACTGTACATCTACCAAATCAGAACAGTTATTAATTACTAAAACTTTAAATCGGTTAAAAATGAAAAAGAAGACAAGAGATCAATGACCTTGAAGCTCTACTGATAGATAGATGGATCAGCATTCCTGTGAAGTGTCATGAACATATGTCGAGTAGTTTCAGAGGAGTAGTCGCTACAAGGTTTTACTATATAACTCTATGTAAACAAAGATGGCCGTTGGCAGCCATGTTTAATGTCAAATCAAAATAAATTACAAATAGGACTAACATCATGTCATGCTAATCATTTTAGAAAAGTCCCATATAAATATCACTTATAATTTTCAAGAAGTAGTTGCTAAAAAAATAAAATTCAAATATATTTTTAGCCATGGCGGTCATTTTGAATTTCTGTCCGACCTGAAATTTTGCTAGGATCAACTAGACATAAAGAGCAACATTTCTGTTAAGTTTCATGAAAATCCTTTAAGTAGTCTCGGAGGAGTAGTCCCCACAAGTTTTTTCTATATAACTCTATGTAAACAAAGATGGCCGCTGGTGGCCATGTTTGACATCCAAATCAAAATGAACTTTGGTTAGGACCAACTACATGTCGTGGCAGTCATTTTCGTAAAGGTTCCAATTCAATATCACTTATTATTTTTAAAAAGTAGTCGCCATAAAATCGCTTTTTAAAAATCTATCTTTAGCCGTGGCGACCATCTTGAATTTCCGGCCGACCTGAATGTTTGCTAGGATCAACTGAAATCAAGAGCAACATTCCTGTGAAGTTTCATGAAAATCCATCAAGTAGTTTCAGAGGAGTAGTCGCTACAAGTTTTTACTATAAAACACTATGTAAACAAAGATGGCCGCCGGCAGACATGTTTAATGTCAAATCAAAATAATTTTCGACAAGGACCAACATTATGTCATGCTAATCATTTTAGAAAATGTTTTTCCTATATAACTCTATGTAAACAAAGATGGCCACTGACGGTCATGTTTGACATGGAATCGAAATGAACCTTGGTAAGAACAAAGTACATGTCGTACCAGTAATTTTGGTAAAGGTTCCAATTCAATATCACTTATGGTTTTTGAGAAGTAGTCGCCACAAAGTTGTATTTTTAAAATCTATTTTTTGCAGTGGCGGCCATCTTGAATTTCCTACCGACCTAAATTTTGCTATGATTAACTAGACATCAAGAGCAACATTCCTGTCAAGTTCCATGAAATTCCATCTGGAAGTTTCAGAGGAGTAGTCGACAAAGGTTTTTCCTATATAACTCTATGTAAACAAAGATGGCCGTTAGGGGCCATGTTTGACAGCCAATCAAAATGAATTTTTTTAAGATCAACAACATACATGTCCTGTCAGTCATTTTGGTAAAGGTTCCAAATCAATATCACTTACGGTTTTTGAGAAGTAGTCGCCACAAAATCGCATTTTTTAATTTTATTTTTAGCCGTGGTGGCCATCTTGAATTTCAGACCGACCTGAATTTTGCTAGGATCAACTAGACATCAAGAGCAACATTTCTGTGAAGTTTCATGAAAATCCGTCAAGTAGTTTCAGAGTAGTAGTCGCCACAAAAAGACGTTTACAGACAGACGAACGATGGACGACGGACGACGCACCACGGCATCTTTGATCAATCGAGCTGAAAACGAAATGATGAAGTATACTATGAATTGATTGTATCTTATTACAACGGAAAAATATGAGAAATTACCATCACTGACTCCAGTATATCCGTCTGACCAATCGTCTTCAAATAGTGTTTTAAATGTGCGCAATCTCCAGATGTGTGCAAATGGTCCATTAATGGATCGTTGAACGGTCCGTATTTGTCCAGTTTATAACCACATTGGAAGCAGCAGACTCCAACGGTAACTAAAATGGAAATGGTATCGATTACAAAGAATAGACTTATACACAAAATAAGCTATTCTCCTTAGAGCCAATCCAACAAACATCAACACCGTGTATATCAGTGTCCTCGATAGATTACTACATACAACGGCAGTGTCTAGTCCGTGTGATTATACTGTGGCAGAGTGTACTGTTATGGTACATTCGCAGAGCCTATGTTAGCATGACACTAATATCAATGTTTAAAACAGATTAGTACGTGATCATCAAAATAATTTATAAAATGCAAGCTCACCATTAGATATGTATTGGCTTAACACAAGTATTCAACTGTACATGATAATATTTGCTAAATTTGTCGATTTAAAAACATTGCATTCTTTTCTCATAAATACCTGTAACGACAATGCGACGCCCGACAACGCGACATCGCGATACCACAGTGCGACATCGCGATACGAAAACTCGTCATTGCGATACGACATGGCGACATTGCGATACGACATCGCGACAATTATGTCGTGATGTCGTATCGAAATGTCGCTATGTCGTATCACGATGTCGCATTGTCGGGTATCGCATTGTCGCCCACGACAACGCGACATTATGTCTTGTCATACTGCAAAGAAAATTCTCAGGATTTCATTGGTCAACGCGCCGTAGACATGAGCCCATGTCTACGTCTCGAGACGTGAACATATTACGAATTCCACGTAGGTACCGAAATCCATGAATCCATGAACGACCGTGAACCATAGTTAACGAACGTGAACCTATGTTTACGAGAGTGAACCATAGTTTACGGACGTAAACCTATGTTAACAACCAAGAACTATAGTTTACGCTCCACGCTCGTAAACCTAGTTTCACGCTCGTAAACATAGGTTCACGTTCGTAAAACCGGGTTTATCGACTTGTAACTACGCTTTCGGACAGGTATCTGTGATTTACAAGCATAGCCAATCACGACCGTGAACCATATTTTACGAACGTGAACTATAGTTTACGAGCGTGAACTTAGGTTTACGACCGTGAACCATAGTTTACGGACGTGAACCTAGGTTTACGAGCGTGAACCATAGTTTACGGACGTGAACCTAGGTTTACGACCCCGAAATTTTGTTAACGAGCGTGAACCATAGCTTACGAACGTGAACCTAGGTTTACGTTCGATAAACTAGGTTTCTCGAACAAAACTTTGATTTTCGGTCGTTATCCTATGTTCACGAGCGAAAACCTATGTTCACGGTCGTAAACCCATGTTCACGGCCGTAAACACAAGTTCACGGTCGTAAACATAGGTTCACGTTCGTAAACTATGGTTCACGCTCGTGAAACCAGGTTCACGCCCGTAAACATAGGTTCACGCTCGTGAACTTAGGATAACGACCGAAATTCTTAGTTCAATCGAGAAACCTAGTATATCGAAAGTAAACCTGGGTTCACGAGCGTAAACTATGGTTTACGCCCGTTATCCTATGTTTTCGCTCGAACATGTAGGTTAGTATTCGATAAACCTGGTTTTACGTTCGAAAAACCTAGTTTATCGATCGTTAATCTTAGTTTTTCGACCGTGAAGGTTCACGTAATTATTGGACTATTGGCTTGCCATAACCGTTACCATAAACTTCGAAACCTTTTCAAAATTGTATTATCGTAAGCCTGGTCTAAATATAATAGTAATTTAAGAACACTTCTGTGACCAAGACTACCAAAACCTGGCTTATATAGTGATGTGATTTTCAAACTTCGTAAGATCCTTGGTCATAATCATACAATATGTATTAAACGTGTTAAACAGTTTATCAAAAGAGGTTTTGACCCTGTTGTTTTGCAAATCACTGCATATTTAGTGGTTGACCCAATGACAGTTCGCCACTTTGCTTTCCTCTTTGATTGTACGATGACCAAATAGATTGCGGATACGTTGGTGACGGCTACCTAAATCCTTATAGGACGGTAGCGTTTGATGTTTGTCTTAAATCTTGTCTGTTCGAACCCTTAACGGTTTGTTCGCGTGTTGCTCTGGGATCCGCCAAGTCATTGCGTACTTACTTTGTGGCTTTCTAAGCTTTTTTTATATGATATATACATGATCATATTTGTGTTTTATTGCCTATTAATGCTGCCTTGTTTGTTAGAGAATATAACCTGACGGTGATATCTTTATTTACACTATCCCGTTTTATTGGGATGACAATAGGGTAAGAGTGAGGTTTGTTGCACCCTAGAACCTGGTTTAAACACTCAGCCCATCCCTTTTATATTTGTAATGTCATATATATAAAGGATATTTGTTTTGTTCAGTGGAAGATACAACTTTATTTCATCGAGTGAGCTCCAAAAACAGTATTCCCACGACTCACGAGTGAGAATACTGTTTCGGGAGCTCACGAGATGAAACAAAGTTGCATCTTCCACTAAAAAAAAAGAAAAATCTGTTTATTTTATGCTTCCATCAGTGTTTTTGTGTCTATTTCACATTTGTTTTACACCACTAGTAGCCCCAATTTATAACCGCTTCTCTACAGATCACCAGTTAATGCACGACAAAAAATAGTTCTGACATTGTTTATTTCAGTAAAAATATTTTCCGTGAAATAAACATCAAAGTTTATGCAACAAGAGGTCAATGACCTGGAAGCTCTACTGGCAGGTTCTAAAAGCTAGACCAGCATTCTTGTGAAGTTTCATGAAAATCTATCAAGTCGTTTCAGAATAGTCGTTACAAGTTTTTATATATAACCCTATGTAAATATAACTCTATTTAAACAAACTCTAGCAACCATGTTTAATGTCGAATCAAAATAATGTTCAACAAGGACCAACATCATGTCATGCTGATCATTTTAGAAAAAGTCCCATATCAATATCACTTACAGTTTTCTAAGAAGTAGTTGCTACAAACTTGTTTTTAAATATTTATGTTTAGCCGTGGTGGCCATCTTGAATTTCCAGCCGACCTGAAATTGTGCTAGGATTAACTAGATATCAAGAACATCGTTCCTGTGAAGTTTCATGAAAATCCGTCTAGTAGTTTCAGAGGAGTAGTCGCTACAAGTATTTACTATATCACTCTATGTAAACAAAGATGGCCGCTGACAGCCATGTTTAATGGCAAATCAAAATGATTTTCGACAAGGACCAACATCATGTCATGCTGATCATTTTAGAAAAAGTCCCATATCAATATCAATTACAGTTTTCAAGAAGTAGTCGCTACAAACTTGTTTTTAAATATCTATGTTTAGCCGTGGTGGCCATCTTGAATTTCCAGCCGACCTGAAATTGTGCTAGGATTAACTAGATATCAAAAGCATCGTTCCTGTGAAGTTTCATGAAAATCCGTCAAGTAGTTTCAGAGGAGTAGTCGCTACAAGTATTTACTATATAACTCTATGTAAACAAAGATGGCCGCTGGCAGCCATGTTTAATGTCAAATCAAAATGATTTTCGACAAGGACCAACATCATGACACTCTGAATATTTTAGAAAAAGTCCCATATCAATATCACTTACAGTTTTCAAGAAGTAGTTGCTACAAACTTGTACTTTTAAAAACCTATTTTAAGAGCCGTGGTGGTCATCTTGAACTTTCGGTCGACCTGACATTTTTCTAGGACCAACTAGGCATCAAGAGCAACATTTCTGAGGAGATTCATGAAAATCCGTCTAGTAGTTTCACAGAAGTAGTCGCTACAAGTTTTTACTATATAACTCTATGTAAACAAAGATGGCCGCCGGCAGCCATGTTTAATGTCGAATCAAAATATTTTTCGACAAGGACCAACATTATATCATGCTAATCATTTTACAAAAAGTCCCATATCAATACCACTTATAGTTTTCAAAACGTAGTCGCTACAAACTTGTTTTTTAAAAAAATATTTTTAGCTTGGCGGCCATCTTGGATTTCACATCAACATGAATTTTTGCTTGGATCACCTAGAATTCATGTGCAACATTTCTGTAAAGTTTCATGAAAATCCATTTAGTAGTTTCAGAAGAGTAGTCGCCATAACAAAAAGTTTACGGACAGGGGGACGGACACCGCACCACGGCATAAGCTCTGCAGATCTTTGATCAGTAGAGCTAAAAATTTATGAAATATATAGTTATCACGGCATACGTACAACTATCAACAAACTGAGGTAAGAATAACAACCTTTTGAACAGAGATAATCACTATAGAAAAAGTAGTTCCAAAACAGTGAAATTTATTTATGGTAATTTCACTGTTTGGAAACAGTGGCTTACCACCTTTATTTTACTGAGAAAATTATATAAATCACTGGAAAGCATAACATAATGCCTTTAAATAATCTTTGTAATTATTGTTTGTTTCTGTGCGCTTTTTGTGGTTGAATGTGGTCCTTGAAAGCTACAATTCCTGTTCGACCTTACTTATTTACTTTCTGGAAAATAAGGTAGTGCACTTTGTATGCCCCCTAAGGCAGGGGCATATAGTAATCGCACTGTCCGTCCATCCGTCCGTTCATTCGTTCATATGTCCGTCCGAAACATAATTTCGAAAGTACCGAAGGGAATTTCACGAAACTTCAAACTGATGTAAATTATAATGAAAAGGTGTGTCACGCTCAAAAATCAGGTCCTTCAAAATTCAAGGTTACAATTGGAGGTCAAAGGTCAGATGAACTTCGGGAGCATTTGTCACTTACTGGTGACATTTTTTGTTAATCATCATCATTCTCTCTAGTCACCTTATTTATGGTAACATATATAGCAAAGGGAAAATAATATCGCAATTATTTCGTCGTTTATGCGGAATATCGCCGGTAGCAATGGCATTGCGAATCAATTCTTAAATATTAAACACTTCTATCCCCGTGGCAGCCATCTTGAACTTTTCACGAATACCAAAAACACAAACTTGATAGTTTAGTACCTAGCGATCAATTCTTTAAAAATAATGCCAAAATATATGGCGTGATTTTGAGAATATGGTGTGTTGGCTATTTTTAGTAATGACGGCCATCCTGAATGTCGGATAGCCTTTTTTCCTTGTGTATGGTCCACTCTCTATCAGAAGCATCCATGTAAAGTTTTGTTTAAATTGGTCAAGTAGAGAATGCTGCTAACTGACGCGAACGCCAACAGACGACGCGCAATCGCATAAGCCAAACTGGCATTTGGAAATTAGAGTTAAAATGGTCAGAGTATATCACTAGGACTACTGGATTGCAGTATTTCGGTTTATCAAAACGTTTGTAACTTTCTAAGATTCATTGTAAACAGGAAATGTATGTTTGAAAGCAATGTGATATAAAGCAGATTTTCCTTTGAACTTTTTTATCTTAAGACTTATTTAACTCTTGACGCCCTTGACAATAAAATTACTTTTTGATATTTTTCCAAATTAATATCTGGTGTTTAAATTTATATCTGGAAATATAGGAAAAGGTCAGGTCAAAATATAGGTCACTGATCTAATTTCGATATATTCTACCTGCTTTTGAAGCCATTTTCAACAGATAACTCATATATCTTGAAGGTGTGGAATTATTTTGTCTTGATTTTTTAAACTTTGATCACTAACATTGTAATGTTTTAAGAAAATCTTCTCCAACTTGGGATCCAAAGATTATGTTTGCCAAGTTTCTTTCAGCCTGACTCTTGAGAATTAGTTAACAGGTCAAAATACAATACTGTAAGGTCAAAGGATCAAGTATATGAAATGTCCAAGCATATGAAATTTCAACCCAAAATCCCAAATTGCCGTGAAAATTTATAATACACAATTATGGACTTTTCAGCTGTTATACATGATGTGATATGCACCAAAAAAATCATTATTGACCGAGGCGATAGCCGAGGTCAATAATGATTTTTTGGTACATATCAACATCATGTATAACAGCTGAAAAGTCCATAACTGTTTTATTATATAACCCTCAATTTACAATTATATAAAACAGGTCAATATCAAAAAAAACAATTATATAAAACAGGTCAATATCAAAAAAACAGGTCAATATCAAAAAAACAGGTCAATATCGCTAGATATTTTTTCTAAAAAATTACTTTTTAGCCAATGAAAACGCGTCTATTTATAGGTTATATAATAATGGGTCATACACTCAACAAAATTCCTAATCGGTCAGTTTATATTGTATTACTATTTTTATAATAATGCATGTATTCACACGAAATTTCACATATCGATATTTGAATAGGTACTGCAGCTAATTATTGATTTTTTTCTGGCCGGCTCGCGGGCAAATTAACCGTGTTAGACGTGTTAACCAATATAGCACATTTTGCACGTGCAGGGCATGGACACCAATATGCACGTGTTCATGTACACTTTTGTCATTGCTGATGATTTTCCTACTTAAAAAAACACATACCATGGCGAGAATGACACAAGAGGAACGCGGCCAAACTGACCGAATGTTACAGACCTTCACGACAGGTGAGTTTTATTTTTTGAAATTTCAAAAGAATATCGATATAATTTATTTGAAGCTATTATTTTGGTGGCTATTTCCGTTTTTAACTTTATTTAAGGTGGAAAGAACCTTCAATCGGCGGCTATCCACCATCCAAGCTCTTTGGGCGAAATTCAACCAAACCGGAAGTGTGGCTGATCGACCCCGACGGTTCAAACAGAGGGTGACAACACAACGGCAGGACAGATACATTATCGTATCTCATCTCCGTGATCGTTTTCTACCAGCTACAACGACATCTAGGCATACGAGAGGGACTCATGGACGTCATGTATCAACTCAAACCGTTCGAAACCGGTTACGTGACGTCGGAATTCGATGCCGTCGACCAAGGAAAGGTCCTATCTTAACCAGAAGACACCGCCAAGCTCGCTTAGCTTGGGCTAGGCGACATTTACGGTTCACCAGGGCCGACTGGGCGAATGTTCTTTTCGTCGACGAGACAAGGATTACATTGCGTTGTGCCGACGGCACTGTTCTTATACCACACATTGCTGAAAACCGTGGCATGCAACTCGTCCAAGACAACGCTCCGTTCCATGTCGCCAGAGCAACACTGGCAATGTTACAGGCCAATAACATACGAGTCATCCCTTTTCCTGCTAAAAGTCCTGACCTATACCCAATCGAGCATGTCTGGGACTTATTAAAACGAAAGGTACGGGCCAATCCTCAGCAGCTGAATCTTCGGGAAATGGAGCGTGACGTCAACCGCGTTTGGAGAAATATCCCTCAGCAGTATCTTCACAACTACATTGTATCAATGAGGAGTCGTTGTCGAGCCGTGATTGCTGCCGATGGAGGGCACACACGTTATTAACATACAACAGACGTAAATTGACATGATTTTGTGACTTTTGAATAACCGGGTCGCCTTATTCATTCCTGCGGAAGATGTCAACTCTTTATTTGTTTGAAATGAAATTGTGTTTGTTGATTTGTAATGAATTCCGCTTTCTTATGCGATCACTTAATTCACGAAATTGAATTTATTCTTTTTTTAATTACAATTTATTGAGGTGACCGATTAGGAATTTTGTTGAGTGTAGTTGGGTCACAAAATCTCATAGTGTCCTGATACCGGCTTAAAGGGTCGAGAACCAGTTACATCGTGTGTCCCAAATATGAAGTGTGTAATGTACCAGTTTACCTTAAAGAAAGAGGGCGAAGAGGTTTTAATGCGATTTGTAGGAAAAATGGAAAACCGGATTACATTTTTAGACTTGAGGCAATTTTATTTCTCTATTATTTGTCGGAGCATTGTATATAAGGGCTTGGGTATTTTCAATCAGGTGTCAAAAGAACACATTCATATTGCATACCAGAACAGTAGTGATATTTATAAGGTATTGGCATAGTATACCACAAAAGAAAGGGGAAACGAAAACATTCATAATACAACTTTTACCCGCATATCAAAACATTAGGAATCAAATTATTCGATACATTCATACTGTCTGATGTACCTGCGTAGAAAAATCCCATATCAGCCAGCGTGCTCTTTTCAACGTGGTTTGAAATAAGATGAGGTGGCGCTCGTTTCAAACTACTTAATCTGTCTTCCTTCTTCATATACATATAAGAAGTGGGAGAAATCAGTGGATTATCATATTCAAAGGTAAATCCATGTGCATGTATTTCTACCACTCCGTTTTGTATACGAATCTGTTTCAGGCGACATTTGTATGTACGCGGTTTCGGCTTTCTCCGTGTCATCTTGGCTGGTGTATATTCAACAATAAATTCATACATATCTACCACTCCGTTGTCTATACGAATCCGTATCTGGCGACATGTTCTCCGTTTCGGCTTGGCTGGTTTGCGCTTCACCATTGTCTTTAAGTACTTAAAGGAACCAGCACAATATTCTGAAATAGACATTTTCTCAAATTAAATATGTAATATTGCACAGAACCGATTTCTAGAATTCTCTACATAATGGGGAAAAACAAGTATTGCATTATCGGTAGTCGTTATGTCTTGTTGCTAGTCTATACTAGGGAAACATGTTTATATTTGTTGACATATATGATGGATTATTGTCTTGAGAGAGTTACGGTTCGTTGTTGTAAATACATTGTTGTATAATAAAATATTGATGATACGCATGCGTATTTGATAACGTCCGTAATCAAAAGCGAAATATTCGGTGAAAAAAAGGCAGCGGTGGAACTCAATAATATCAGTTGAAATATTAAACTCGCACGTGCACCCCCACCCTTCTCGGACAAGCATGAACGTGACTATTAAGGTAGTTTAACCTCTATGCAAAGGGCACATGTATAAATGGTAACTCACAGAAATGCTGTGCAGTGTTAAAAGTGCAAGATATATATTATACTTCGACAGAATTAGAATGTCAGCCCATTAAACAAATACTTTGAGGCTAAAATTAACATTCCATTTGAGAGATATGAAGTTCGTAGTTTAAAACAAGATTCAAATAAAACAGCCGAACAATGTATTACACGCTTAAGACGAAAGACTGTACACACTACGTTTGTCAAACCTGAAGAACAAAGTAGGAACGAAGTTACTAAAAAAGTATTTCTCTTAAAGAATGAAACTTGTAGAAAAATATCATGATCTAACATTGGATCAAATGCGTAAAATAGCAAATACGAAGCCTTTGAATAAAACCAAACTAGAGAAACCGAAGACATGTTTTAGATGCGGTATGACAGGTCATTTTGGGAAATATTTAATATATCCAGCTAACACATTCACATTCTAAGAAATATTGCAAATGAATACTGATGTGTACGTCTTATTTGAGGTAAAACTATTGGTTAGGAAGGTAAACTGGGAAGGGGACATGTTCGCAAAGGATGATAATTCTCCGCAACAGAAAAAAACACGACGATAATAATTATGTATACATTTAATATAAACTCAGATCAATTTGACAAAGTTTAAATGTTGACAGATAAAACTCCGTTATATTATCTTATTGATAGCATACTAGAGTATATATCAGATATCACGATTTGTGATTTTTTTTAAAAAGAAAACAATACAATGTTTTGAAAACAAGACGTCATATAAGAATTTGTATGCCTATGGTAGTACAGAGCAATTATAAATGTTTGGACAGATATGTCATAGATTATGTCATTGATTTGTAGTAAGACAATGTTCAGAGTCTAGTATATGTTTATGTCATAAAGGAAAAGGGTCCAGCTTTGCTCGGGAGAAATACTACAATGGTATTGCGTATTTTAAAAATGGGACTTCAATAACATTGTGTATTTTAAAATTGGAATGCATAATGAAAGAATACGCGGATCGTTTTGATGGATTGATTAAAATGAAAGATAACAGTGAGAATTACATATTAACATGTAGAACCAGTTGCATAAAAGATGTATGTAAGTGCACTTAGTCAACGGCAAAAGAGATACATTGGATTAATTAGAAAAGTTAGATTTGATCCACGCAAAACCGCACTCCAAGTGCAATGCCAGCGCGTGAGGTTGGTGGGATTTCAGTTTCAGATGATGAACTTGAATTCTGAATTCAATCTGGACCTTGGTACAAGTCTAGGAATTATCTTGTTATATGCCAGTGAGAAATGAATGTTGTACTTTTGTTAAACTAATTCTCAGAGGTTATTCCTAGACAATTACCAATCAGGTGCATAGAATTAACTCATAAAAGTCATGAATAATATGTGAACTCATGCAATATATGTTAACTTGGGAGTGGAGTTCGTGGTCCAGTGGTAGAGCGCCGAACTCCAGATCGAGAGGTCATGGGTTCGATCCTCGCCGCGGCCACGTTATTTATCCTTGAGCAAGATAATTAATCCACATTGCTTAGTACTGGTTCTACCCAGGAAGCCATCGAGAGTGATTAATCTAAGTTGCAATAACTTGTTTCGCAATCGATGTAAAATAAATATGTTTAAACTAAACTTGGGAGTCATAACCACTGAAACCTACCGAGTTGCAAGCAGGGTCATGACGGAGAAGTAAGGAGTCGAAATATGATGTTAAAATAATGTAGAGTGTGCATACTAATCGTAGAAAAGCAATGCTAAGATAGTCTGAACAAAACAAAGTGTGAACACGCTATAAACATTACCCTTACACTCTTGTGAATACGTATGGTCACCAAATAACCGTACAGTGCAGGATTGTAACATATATTCTACACATGTTACAAAATTCAATGAACCGGTAGATAACTGGAAAATAACAATCCTATCTATTATTACGAGCCCGATATAGTACAATCAGA
The DNA here is from genome assembly GCA_037043455.1 of Cyrtodaria siliqua. NCBI lineage: Eukaryota > Metazoa > Mollusca > Bivalvia > Adapedonta > Hiatellidae > Cyrtodaria > Cyrtodaria siliqua. The sequence goes on along the minus strand of JAWPHD010001721.1, from coordinate 149,575 downwards.
ATCACTGGATGCCATAACCACATTGGACCAACCGGATGTCAAAACCAAGGTGGTCTCTTCGCCTGCAACACCGAGTAGGCCAGTGACCGAAGATATTTGATAATGTTGTAAAGAAAAATGATTAACGAGAATGACAATTGTTACTTTCATTTATTAGATTACAATTGTATAGTGAGTGGAAATTATATTGGCAATTTATTATAATGATTGACACTATCTACAATTTTAAAAAGATAACATTAGCCACGATTTCGTGGCGGTAAAAATGACAGAAACAGTGGTATTGTTAGTGACAGTGGTACTGTTAGTGGCCGTGGTAATGACAGCGACTGTGGTATTGTGAGTGGCAGCGGTAGTGACCTTGGTATTGTTAGTGGTAATGACAGTGGTATTGTGAGTGGCAGTGGTAGTGACAGTGGTATTGTTAGTGGTAGTGACAGTGGCAATGGTATTGTTAGTGTAAGTGGTAGTGACAATGGTATTGTTAGTGGTAGTGGTAGTGAAAATGGTATTGTTAGTGCCAGTGGTAGTTTTAGTGAGTGGCATTGTTAGTGATAGTCGTAGTGACAGTGGTACTGTTAGTGGCAGTGGTAGTGACAGTGGTAATGCTAGTGGCAGTTGCATCGTTAGTGACAGTGGTATTGTTAGTGGCAGTGGTAATGGTAATGGTAGTGACAGTAGTATTGGTAGCGACAATGGTATTGTTAGTGGCTGTAGTGGTGACAGTGGCATTGATAGTGACAGTGGTAATGACAGTGGTACTGTTAGTGGTAGTGATAGTGGCAATGGTATTGTTAGTGTAAGTGGTAGTGACAATGGTATTGTTAGTGTAGTGGTAGTGAAAATGGTATTGTTAGTGTCAGTGGTAGTTTTAGTGAGTGGCATTGTTAGTGATAGTGGTAGTGACAGTGGTACTGTTAGTGGCAGTGGTAGTGACAGTGGTATTGCTAGTGGCAGTTGTATCGTTAGTGACAGTGGTATTGTTAGTGGCAGTGGTAATGGTAGTGACAGTAGTATCGGTAGTGACAATGGTATTGTTAGTGGCAGTGGTAGTTTTACTGACAGTGATATTGTTAGTGGCAGTGACAATGGTATTGTTAGTGGCAGTGGTAGTGACAGTGGTATTGTTAGTGACAGTGGTAGTGACAGTGGTATTGTTAGTGAAGTAGTGGTGACAGTGGTATTCTTAGTGACAGTGGTATTCTTAATGACAGTGGTAGTGATAGTTGTATTGTTAGTGGCAGTGGTATTGTTAGTGACAGTGGCGGTAGTAATGACATTGATAGTGGTATTGTCAGTGGCGGTGGTAGTGACAGTGCTATTGTTAGTGGCATTAGTCGTGACAGTGGTATTGCTATTGACAGTGGTAGTGGCAGCGGTATTATAGCGACAGTGGTAGTGGTAGTGGTAGTGACAGTGTTATTGTTAGTGGCAGTGGAAGTGGTAGTGACAGTGGTATTGTTAGTACATGTGGTAATGACAATGGCAGTGGCAGTGTTAATGACAGTGGTATTGTTAGTGGCAGTGATAGTGGTAGTGACAGTGGTATTGTTAGTGGCAGTGGTAGTGACAGTGGTATTGTTAGTGGCAGTGGAAATGACAGGAACAGTAGTATTTTAGTGACATAGGTAGTGAAAATGACAGAGGTATTGTTAGTGGCTGTGGTAGTGACAGTGACATTTGGATTGTTAGTGGCGATGATAGTGACAGATATTAATGATGGTGGTTGTGACAGTGACAGTGGCATTGTTAGTGGAGGTGGAAATGAATGGAACAGTGATATGGTTAATTGCTGTGTTAGTGACAGTGGTATTGTTAGTGTCAGTATTAGTGACAATGGTATTGTTAGTTGCAGTGGTAGTGATAGTTGTATTGTTAGTGGCAGTGGTAGTGATAGTTGTATTGTTAGTGGCAGTGGTAATGAAGTGGTGACAGTGGTATTGTGAGTGGCGTTGGTAATGACAGTGAGAATGGAATTGTTTGTGACAGTGGTAGTGGTAATGGCAGCGGTATTGTTAGTGGCAGTGGTAGTGGCAGTGGTATTGTTAGTGACGGTGGTAGTAGCAGTCAGTGGTATTGTTATTGGCGGTGGTAATGATAGTGACAGTGGTTCTGTTATTGGCGGTGGTAGTGGTAGTGACAGTGGTATTGTTAGTGTAGGTGGTAAAGGTAGTGACAGTGGTATTGTTAGTGGATGTGGTAGTGGCAGTGACAGTGGTATTGTTAGTGGCAGTGGTAGTGGTAGAGACAGTGGTATTGTTAGTGGCGGTGAAAATGACAGTGACTGGGTGTATTGCTAGTGGCAGTGGCAGTGACAGTGTCAGCGGTATTGTTAGTGGCAGTGGTAGTGACTGTGACAGTTGTTTTGTTGGTGGTAGTGGTAGTGACAGTGGTATTGTTAGTTGTAGTGGTAGTGACAGTGACAGTGGTATTGTTAGTGGTAGTGACAGTGGTATTGTTAGAGGTGATGGAAACGACAGGGGCATGGTTAATATTCGTGGCAGTGGGTGTGGCATTGTTAGTGACGTAGAAATGACAATGGTAGTGGTAGTGGTAATGACAGTGGTGGTAGTGACAGTGATATTGTTAGTGGCAGTGGTACTGACAGTGGTATTGTTGGTTGTAGTGACCGCGATGGTGTTATTGTCAGTGGCAGTAGTAGTGACAGAAGTAATGTTATTGACAGTGGTATTGTTAGTGGCAGTGGAAGCGGTAGTTGTAGTGGTAGTGACAGTGGTATAAGTAGTGGTAGTGACAGTGGTAGTGGTTTGACAGTGGTAGTGACAGTGGTGCTGGCAGTGGTAGTGACGGTGGTAGTGATAGTGGTAGTGGTAGTGACAGTGGCGGTGGGGGTGGTAGTGGTAGTGGTAGTGGTAGTGGTAGAGGTAGTTGTGGTAGTAGTAGTAGTAGCAGTAGCAGTAGCAGTAGTAGTAGTAGTAGTAGTAGTAGTAGAAGTAGTAGTAGTAGTAGTAGGAGTAGAAGTAGTAGTAGTAGTAGTAGTAGTAGTAATAGTACTAGTAGTAGCAGCAGCAGTAGTAGTAGTAGTAGTAGTAGTAGTAGTAGTAGAAGTAGTAGCAGCAGCAGCAATAGTAGTAGTAGTAGCAGCAGCAGCAGCAGCAGTAGCAGCAGCAGACAGCAGCAGCAGCCAGCAGCCAGCAGCAGCAGTAGCAGTAGCAGTAGCAGTAGCAAGTAGTATTAGTAGTAGTAGTAGTGGTAGCAGTAGTAGTAGTAGTAGTAATGTTAGTGGTAGTGGTAATGACTGGTAGTGACAGTGGTATTAGTTGTGGTAGTGACAGTGGTAGTGGTTTTACACTGGTAGTGACAGTGATAGTGGCAGTGACAGTGGTAGTGATAGTGGTAGTGGTAGCTGTAGTAGTGGTGGTAGTGAATGGCAGTGATAATGACAGTGGTAGTGGTAGTAGTAGTAGTAGTAGTAGTAGTGGCAGTGGTATTGTTAGTGGTAGTAGAAGTAGTTATGGTAATGAGAGTGGTACTAGTAGTGACAGTGCTAGTGGTACTGACACTGTTAATGATAGTGGTATTGTTAGTGGCAGTAGTAGTGTCAGTATTAGTGGTAATGGTGGTGGTAATGACAGTGGTATTGTCAGTAGTAATGGTAGTGGTAGTGATAGTTGGTAGTGGTTTTGGTAATGGTAGTGACAGTGGGTAGTAGTAGTAGTAGTAGTAGTGGTAGTGACAGTGGTAGTGATATTGTTAGAAGCAGTGGAGTGGTAGTGGTATTGCTAGAAGCAGTAGTAGTGGTAGTGGTAATGACAGCGGTAGTTGTAGTGACTGTGGTAGTGGTATTGTTAGTGGCACTGGTAATGCTAGCGCTAGTGGTAATGACAGTCGTAGTAGTAGTGGAAGTGGTAGTGGTAGTGACAGTGGAATTGACAAAAGCTAGTGGTAGTCGTAGTGGTAGTGGCATTGGTAGTGGTAGTGGTAGTGGCAGTGTCAAAAGCCGTGTTAGTGGTAGTTGTAGTTGTAGTGGTAATGGCAGTGACAGTGGAAGCGGTAGTGGGAGATAGTGGTACTGGAAGTGACGGTTGTATTGGAAGTGGTAGTGGTATTGTTTGTGGCATGTTTATTCACTGTGAACTTAACCTTTGACTACTGACTCTCAAACTAAGATGTATACAGCTTTATAACACCTGGAAGTAACTTTAAGTACACATTTTAGTTCATTTTCAGCATGGCCATTTACTTACTGACATAAAATGCAATACATGTACGACCAACTCTAAAACAAACGAGTCAACAAATTTCAAGAAAATTGATCCAGTATAACAGCAACTTGGCAGTAAGTTTAATTATGTTAAATGTCTAAGTTCACTGTGTGACATCAACCTTTGGACTTATCATAAATTATTCTTTAAATAAATTATCATTATGACAAATTTAGATACAATATAAATACACGATGGCAGAGTAAAGCCTTATATAATTACAGCTTGGACGTAAATTTAACCATTTTCAATATCAAGTTTAAATTCACTGTGACCTTGACATATTGATTCCAAACTCTAGACGACTCCCATGTGAACTTGGACGACAAATTTAACCAGTTTTCCTTTGAGTATTGACGCAGTATGACAATCATATTTAAACGACAACTTGGAAGGTGACATAATAACTGTTGCACAGTCAGCTATCATTCTTATATGTATTTACTGCATAATATTTGTTTTGACATTTGTATATATATAGTAACACGTCCTATGAGTCATCAACACGTCTTCGTATTTTACAATATTTGTAATCCGAGTCTTCTCTGACCGTACCTGTCCCGTTTTTTACGATTTTTATATATCGTCTGGCTAAGTACAGAGCCAGAAGAAATGTCAAAAACGTAAAAAAAAGGCTGGTACGGTCAGAGAAGACTCGGATTACATAAATGTTAGTATTTACCTCACCCCCCCCCCCCCCCCCCCCACCCCCCCCCCCCCCCCCCCCCCCCCCCCCCTCCCCGAGTACTGAATACTCTCTAATTTAGAGCTGAGTACTGAATACTCCTTCATTTTAGACCCGAGTAGGCTACTGAATACTATTTAACATGGATAACCCGAGTACTGAATACTGTTTTAATCCGGGCCGTGGGTACTGAATACTCTCTAAATTTGCCCTAAATACTGCGTACTAAAACGTGGGAAACAGCCCCATAAATCTACGTTCAATAATAAATCAACCTGCATTATATATCAATAATTAATCAACGTATATCAAAACATTTCGTTTTAAAATGCAGATCACTTACCTCAGTTAAACAAATCCAAATATCGCATTTGAAATCATTACAAGGATTTATTTTTAGCTTGTTTAAAATGGAAACCCAAAATTCGATAATCTATATACGTATACTCCTCAAAATAATTCAAGGACCATGTTTTGGTAATTTTTTAAAGCGCTGTAATTGAACAATTCATTGTCTTTCTGCAGTTTTTAAGTTTAGTTTTAGTTACATAACACACGTGTATTAACTTGTTATATGAATATGAAATCCATAATATTAAAGATTAAGTAATTATTACTGTTCTGTTGTGTGGTCCTTAAATTATTTTGAGGAGTATATATCGAAAACTTAACGTTGCTTATAATGTATGTAGTGAACGTACAAGTACGTATTGTACGTAGGAAGGGAGGAAAGATGTGTGTGTGAGTGCGTGTGTGCGTGCGTGCGTGCGTGTGTGCGTGTTTTGGTGTGTGGGGGAGCGGGGGATATTAGGTAAATAGGTATAGTTATAGAACGTTTTACTATTTTTTTCAGAAATGATCGTACAATATTTGTTCAGACGAATTTTCGTGCCCACATCGCCACACCCGGCAACGGTTCTCGTGTTTATATAAATATCTCGATATGTGTCGAAACTATTAAAACATATCCTCTCAAGAACCAACACCTATATGTTGGCATCCATAATTATCAAAAACAACAAAAAAAGATCAAATAAAGTGCTCGGAGTAATCACAAATGCTGGGCCTACAACATATGAATGAAGCATCTAATTGCGTACAAAGAAACTCCTCACGTAACAGAAGATGCACCCATCCACACAAACCCCAACTTCCGGTGATCAAATTATTTTTCATAGAGCTATTAAATATCCTTCTCAAGATACGTCCGACAGATCGTTTTATCATACACGGTCGAGTTAAAACAAAGTCCCCGTGGTAACAACTGGTCCACTCCAAGCAGATCCCTTGATTTATGTAAAAATGTAAAGAAAGAATTTGTTGAGAGACTGACGCTCTGCATCAGGCATCTCATTTACAATGATAATCGGTTTACACAAATGAAGCCTCTGAATAAAAAAAATGACCCTGCCCTCAAGAGGCCAAACAAACAAGCCTCATCCCGGTTTAAACAGAATCGTCTATGGGAATATTAACGAAACTTACCCGCCAAATAACGGCAAAGTTACACTACAAAACCGTTTATCAAAACTCTATCCATGTGTTCAGGTCATATAATAATATATATGTGCCAAATAAAAGTATAGGTTTTTCACGGGGTCTTAAAATATCCGTGATTGAATATGCGTAAATGAATTATAAGTTGGTAACTCTTAATTCAACGCTCCAGTTTTGGTGTTAGATATGGTTGGTTAAAGCCATTTATATTGTGTTTATAGAGTTTGGATTTTCAAAATATGTATATATATATATACGACTCGATACCATTGAATCAACGTCTGTTCTCGGAACGGCCAACGTCTGCGTAAACTATATTATAAACAAACACACGGGTGAGAAAAATCAATCAATGCTGTATGATTCCGTCAATTGGCGTAAGTTATCTCAAACCATTACGATTTTAGTATATAAATCTACCTAAAAACGTTTTTTATGCTCACAGAAGCATTTTCAAGGGCCATAGGGCGAAATATTTCGTGTGTTCCTGCATACCGGATGTTGCTGTGCGCGTGACTTTTATATCGACCCTAGGGTGAGATGGAAATATATTTTCTTGCATACCGGACAAGGAAATCCGTCATTTCTTCGGTATGCAGTAAAAACATGCAAAACGTTAGTTGCTGGCGGCGTCAACGCACAACATGTCTCTGATATGCAAGAAAAAGAATCTATCATGGTTATTCGGTTCAGATAGGGAATTCCAACCCTCGGTATAAGGAATTCCAACCCTCGGTATAACTGTTTTAAACTATACCTCGGCAGAGCCTCGGTTCCGATAAAACACTTATACCTCGGGTTGGAATTCCCTATCTGAACCGGATACCCATAAAATATTCTTATATTCTTGCATACCGGACAAGGAAATCCGTCATTTTACAGGGGCTAGATATTTCCATCTCACCCTAGGGTCGAGATAAAAGTCACGCGCGCAACATCCGGTATGCAGAAAAACATGCAAAACGTTCGTAGCTGGCGGCGTCAACGCACAGCATGTCTCTGATATGCAAGAAAAATAATCTATCATGGGTATTCGGTTCAGATAGGGAATTCCAACCCTTGGTACAAGTGTTTTAATCGGAACCTAGGCAGAGCCTCGGTTCCGATAAAAACACTTGTACCTCGGGTTGGAATTCCCTATCTTCACCGGATACCCATGAACAATTCTTATATTCCATCCCCCATGTAAACGTGGATAGCCTTATCCGTTATGCAAGAAAAGCTGTTCCTGGCAGTAGAACACGCCCTGATAAGATAAGAGGATACGTTTTATTTTAAGGCGACAAGTAAGCCCTCAGGAACTTTTGAACTGACTATTAACAGAATCAATGTGTAAGATTTACATAATATTTATTATAGTAGTAGACAATAGCATAATAGCTGTAAAATGTAAGAGTAATTAACCTGGCATATACATTACAAAAGCAAGAATACATTGACAATCTAAAGGACACGTGCGACGCTTGTTTGTTTTCAAGACAAACGTCTAGAACAGTTCTTAACCGAGATTCTGGTATCGTTTCTGATTGGCTGATAAAGACGCAAATTCTATTTAAAATATAAAGAACGGCAGAAAAAAACAATAAATTAATAAATAAACAAATAAGTACACTTCATTATTATATCGACGAACTTTGGATGGTCAAAAATACTACAATACAAATAATAATTACGGTAACGTGTTTCCGATTTCAATTGTTTTTCTGCCCAACAAGCGTCGAAGATGATCAAGACTAATATTTCAGAAACTGCATACAAAGCAAAACTTATGCTGGTGCTGCTAATCACTTATAAAATATGACTGTTTTAAATTCGATTCGATTCAAGACAATAAGACATGTATATATATAAATGTTAGACAAATTATCAACTAAACATTCGCTTATATATATATATATTTGGTCAATTGTCGGGGCCCTTATATACTCTCCATATGATATATAAAGTGACTGTTGGGCCAAAATACGAATTATTGGGTCTAGACCCTATAATCTGTATAGAGATTTATTTAAGGCCGGAAAACTGACCAAGGTTAATATATATATAGATCTAGGTATGGCCTGAATGAATAAACAAACGAGCGAACGAACGAACTCGGGAGGTTTTAATCTAATGGTGGTAGAACATTTTACGCAACCAATTTATCACAATAATATTGCTATCGTATATGTTGATATTAATCTGTATGTAAAACATTGAGATATGTTTAAATCAACGAACGAACGAGCGAACGAACGAATGAATGGAGTGGAGTGCGTGGTCCAGTGGTAGAGCGCCGAACTCCGAATCGAGAGGTCGAGGGTTCGATCCTCGCCGCGGCCACGTTATTTATCCTTGAGCAAGATAATTAATCCACATTGCTTAGTACTGGTTCTACCCAGGAAGCCATCGAAAGTGATTAATCTAAGTTGCAATAACTTGTTTCGCAATCGATGTAAAATAAATATGTTTAAACTAAAAAAAAATGAATGTGGTTTTACAGCACGTCGAAACAAAGACGTCATATTGTGCACCAAAACTCGAGGTGTGTACAGTATCACATGTAGCAAATTCAACGATAAGCGACTACGGGACAAGGGGATGTCTAAAATTACAAGCCCACCCCTTTTCCTTATGAAAGAATGAAGGACGACAGTCACTGACATGAAAATGAAGCGCTTCAGTTTAAAAGCGCCAAAATCACCAATCAGAACGGAAGAGGTCTTACATTGCCTGTTGGCCAATATTGTTTGAATTAAAATAATGACCAGAACGCAACAAATAGACATGGACATAGCATTATTATCAATTCATAAAGGGTTAGGGTTAGTCGGATAAGCATTTAACAAAATGACATTAGCTATATGAATAGCTATTTACCGACATAATTACTGTACATGACATCAATTAGCTTACGTATTGGGGTTTATGTGTGTGTGTGTGTAGTTCTAATGTATCTCCGCCTTTTAACCAATAGGACGTCCTATCTGAAGTTGGGTTTAATAAAGATAATATAATACATATGTTATATTAACAGCATGCATGCAAAAATACTAAAACAGATTAAGTGAACAGATAAAAAAACTCGTCGTCTAAGAAATATAAATTGAAAAAAAAGTATGTGTCAGAAGTGGGATTTGAACCCACGCCCACATTCGTGGACCAGAACACTCTCTATGAAGGTTTATACCTTGAGTCTGGCGCCTTAGACCACTCGGCCATCCTGACAGCTGACAGCATTAAAGATAAAACTAATATTTAATCTAAATTAACTTTATCGTAACGAAATCAGCTACAATACTATTATCATTCAAACTGGTATCTGCAGATATAATTTAGTTAATTTAACACAAGCACTGATTTTACTTTTCTTGAATTTACACCGTGCTAAATTTAGATCATGAACAAACTCCGTGTATCGTCCAATTTATAAGGGACGTAACTCCACTGAACTGTTATACCGGGTAAGCTGTTTTCACTTTGATAAATTATTATTTTTAAATATTTTGTCTGTTCCCAGTTATATATCATAGCGTGATAATAATTTTTTTTACTTTTGTAGATATATAATCAGTCTTGAATCACGCATTTACACTGATTTAAATGTGTAAATATAAAAATCGATCATGTTTTGAAGGAGTGGGTGGGGTGTAAGTTGTTTTTGTATGGTATGGTTTTTAGCTCTACTGATCAGAGATCAGCAGAGCTTATGTCGTGGTGCGGTGTCCGTCGTCTGTCTGACCGTAATTTGTTTTTTGTAGCGACTACTCCTCTGAAACTTCTAAATGGATTTTCATGAAACTTTACAGAAATGCATGAAGTCTAGTAGTAGTTGATCCTAGCAAAAATTCATGTTGATGTGAAATCCAAAATGGCCACCAGATCTAAAAATAAATTTTAAAAAAGAAGTTTGTAGCTACTTTTTCTTGAAAACTTTAAGTGATATTGATATGGGACTTTTTCTAAAATGATCAGCATGACATGATGTTGGTCCTTGTCGAAAATCATTTTGATTCAGCGTTAAACATGGCTGCCATCTTTGTTTACATAGAGTTATTTAGTAAAAACTTGTAACGACTACTCCTCTGTAACTGCTCGACGGATTTCCATAAAACTTCAGAGGAATGTTGCTCTTGATGTCTAAATGAGATCCTAGCAACATTTCAGGTTGATCGGAAATTCAAGATGGCCACCACAGCTAAAAATATATTTTCAAAAAACAAGTTTGTAGGGAGTACTTCTTGAAAACTAATATGAATAAGGCACTGCCTCATGGCGAGCGTCGGTTTAAGTAAATAAAATGGATACATTGTGCAATATTACTAATACTGTAATACCTTATAACATAGGGATTTTCTAAACCCAACTCAGTTTCTCCTTTCTAAGGGACACACAAAAAACGCAACCCACTACTATTCACATACAAACTTTACGATCATCACATAAAAAAAACTAATTCAACAAATTAATTAAGCATAACTATTCGAAATCGATATGGGGATATACACATCATACTCTATTACTTCCAAATCAAACCGTGGAACGCTGTGGTCTAGTGGTAGAGCGTTGGACCCATGATCCAAAAGTCGTGAGTTCGATTCCCGCCATTGCCATATGCGTCGTGTCCCTGAGCAAGACACTTATCTGCATTGCTTAGTACTGGTTCTACCCAGGAAGACATCGAGAGTGATTCAAATAAGTTCATAGAGCTTTCGTTACAGTCGATGTAAAATAAATAAGTTTAAACTAACTCAAACCAAGCACTGCAGTGAGATTTCCATTGTAATGTTGGCAGGGCTTTTACCCCCTAAAAATTGTGAAGACTCCCGACCCTAGCCTGGTCATTTTGGTGGAGAAAAAAAAGCGCGAAAACTGCCTAATTGTGAAAAAAGTATTGAATACATGCATTGTTTTTGTGGGAGCAGGATTATATGAAACATTTTAGATAAACTTTCTTCTATGAACATATCCAGAACAAAACAATATTGAACAAGTTAAGTGGTGGAAATGTTTTCCAGAATAAATAAAATAATAATAATAAATAAAAGAAAGAAATTAATAATAATAGCCTAAGCAAATCGGCTACAGTTGTGAAAAAAATGACTTGAATTGTGAGTAAGTGTCAGGTGAACTTGAATAAGCATGATAAGTATAAATTAATTATGTATGCATACTTTTTTTTTATGAGACTTCTCAGGATGATCCAATCTATTCCTATTTCCTAAATGTAAATGCCTTCATTTAGCAGCAATGATCAGGTAGGAAGGAATAGGAATGAATTGTTTCATGCGATACTGAACGTTGCATTGTAAACCTTCTCGCCTCTCACCGCTGTATGTTCGAATCCCACCGCGAGCTCGACTTGTGAGGATGTGTCGATCCTTACGGATGGCGGGAGGTGTATGGCACTGGTTCTATAGTACTGGTTCTACCCAGGACAAGTGGGTGGTCTGCCTCCACCACCCAAAAATCCACCGTCATATATAACCTTACATGTGTTGAAAATGACGTGAAACACCATACAAATAAACAAACAAATCATTGCTGATGTGTCATTTGAAATTATCAGTTCGTTTAATGCCTTGTTCCCAAGTCACCACTCTCTACATCCCCTCTTAAAATTAAAATTGCGTCGAACGTCACTGACTGACGACAGACGTAATCAGCATTGAAAATTGTCATAATGGTGACGTGCTATTACGTCTACAGTACAGTACGTGCTTGACTTTGTCTACAAAGAACAAAAAAGGTTTACGTTTGTGCTTTTAAGTAAAAGAAAGGATATTTCACTTACCGCCTTTGGTTTCGCAAAAACAATTTAAGGATAAAAAGGTAGGCAAATAATTATTATTTCATATAACTATTGTTTCAGGTGAATTTTATTATTAATAAGTGTAATTGAGACTTAAATGGCGCAGTAGGTTGTTAAATACAATTTGAACAAAAAGCAATGACACAGTTCACACAATCTTAGACATTTATTACTATTAGGTAGGATGGTCAGCTCTTAGCCGGCTTTCTTAATCCTTTTGTCATATTGTATTTTCAATGAAATTGGACTGCTTTCAAGTGAAAATCACCGCATGTAGATCTAATATAAAAAAAATATATCTAGTAAAACTAACTTACATATTGACGCAGTCACTTTTATTTAAACATAATCAAGCATTAAATCGTTGATTGTGTTGTTGCTGAACAGTGGCAAGCGTTGTTTTGAGTTAATAGACTAGAGCGATTAAATAATGTGTGCAATACTCATACTGTTATGCCTTACAGTGTACATCAGTGGAGTTTTCTAAACTCGATGCAAAATCAAAACATCTGCTCGAGTACTTCTACATCAAATTTGATTCATATTTTGGATTGTTTTTACATTTGTTGGTGTTTCTAAATGAATCATTTTGACTTATACTTTTACTGCAATCAAAGACTGGTTATAGTTTTGCCCTTCCCAAAGGTAGTACCTAGTACTGTGAGTGTAATGCCAGTGATGGTCCTTGAAAATAAAAGTTATTCTATTCTATTTTAAGCCAGAGAACCAGGCTATTATATTCTATCTTTATTTTTTTAAATAATAAATATTGACGCATTCACTTTTATTTAAACGTAATCAAGCATTGAATCGTAGATTTTGTTGTTTTTGAACAAATTAGATTGAAAAAATAAATATGTTGAATTGAATGGACTGAGCCTGCGAAAACACTGAATAGAATAGAAGAGAAAAAAATCGAAAACAAACAAAATCTTAATTTACATATATGTTATATTCAATGCACAAGACCTCGCTTCGCGCGGTGAAATTAGCTGTATAACGTCGCTTCGCTCGATGTAATCATGGTGTAATTGGCTTTATTTTCCTTCGAATAACACCTCGCTGCGCTCGGCATTCATGTGAGCTTATAACAACGTGCTAGAAATATGATTCACCTGCACGGTGAATCGTATTTCTAGCACAATGCAACTTTACGTGCAGGTAACTCTAGCTGGTTGACGAAGATTTTTATTGCCTTAGTATGGCAATTTCAGAAAATCAACAACGCGTTACCGTAAGCTCGCTCGCGATAAGTGATATTGATATGGGACCTTTTCTAAAATGATCAGTATGGAATGATGTTGATCCTTGTCGATTTTTTTTTTGATGCGACGTTAAACATGGCCCCCAGCGGCCATCTTTGTTTACATAGAGTTATATAATGAAAACTTGTAGCGACTACTCCTCTGAAACTACTTGACGGATTTTCATGAAACTTCACACGAATGTTGCTCTTGATGTCTAATTGATATTAGCAAAACTTTAGGTCGGCCAGAAATTCAAGATGGCCACCACGGCTAAAAATAGATTTTCAAAAAAACAAGTTTGTAGCGACTACTTCTTGAAAACTAAAAGTGATATTGATATGGGACTTTTTCTCAAATTATCAGCATGACATGATGTTGGTCCTTGTCGAAAATCGTTTTGATTTAATGTTAAACATGGCTGTCAGCGGCAGCGTGGTCCAGTGGTAGAGCGCCGAACTCCTGATTGAGAGGTCGTGGGTTTGATCCTCCGTCACGGCCACATTATTTATCCTTGAGCAAGATAATTAATCCGCATTGCTTAGTACTGGTTCTACCCAGGAAGCCATCGAGAGTGATTAATCTAAGTTGCAAGAACTTGCTTCGCAATCGATGTAAAATAAATATGTGTAAACAAAGTCAGCGGCCATCTTTGTTTACATACATGTAGAGTTATCTAGTAAAAACTTGTAACGACTACTCCTCTGTAACTGCTCGACGGATTTTCATGAAACTTCACAGGAATGTTGGTCTTGATGTCTAATTGATCCTAGCCAAATTTCAGGTTGGCCGGAAATTCAAGATGGCCACAATGGCTAAAAATAGATTTTCAAAAATTAGTTTCTTTTCTCCTTTCTGTTTTATATGGTGCTGGGGATGAGAGATGATGATAATTTCATTCACTCATTTTCCGAAGAATCCACAATTCAGTACGGCAGAGTTAGCATGTATGCGTTCGCTACAGAAATTGAAAACGGAATAATTAACACAGATAATGCAGTTACAATTGAAACACCGCGGAATGACTCGGTTACAGGAACTGCAAACAGTGTACATATTGTGACAATTGAAAGTCCGCAAACAGAAACGTATTCTGTAGATATGTTATTTTTAAATGTGTGCTAACGGATGACGGGTATGTATACAGTACTGGTTCTACCCAGAAAAATGGGGAGGTCAGTCTTGTGATCGTGTGCTAAAATGACGTAAAACATGTTAAACTTACAAAATTAACAATAACAAACAAAAAATTTAGACTGTTCGGGTTATGGTCACCAGGTCATATGTGATTTTCATATCATGTGTTATTTGAACGACACCGTAATTATTTTTAGATTAGGGTTCGGTATCGGTGAAAAAGGTAAACAAATGGCTGTATCTCCATTAATACAGGAAACCAAGACTGGAAATTACATTTATAATGAGGTTTATTAGTTTATGAATGCTAAACTTTACAGAAAAAACACGTTGAACCCTCATATCGTTCAAAAACTAGAGGTTCGGCGATTTAGGGTTCGGTACGAAATGGAAGTGAGTTTTATACCCTTAGCTAGAATAAAATAGGAATTTTGTCATAATCGAATACTAACCATATATATATATATACATGTACGTTAAATACATGCATACCAGTCAAAATTATAACAGTATGATTTGTTTATTGTCAGTGATACATATTTTTAATTTCCGTAAGGGGTTCGGAGGTGCGGGGATTCGGGAGTGGTTTTTATACCCCTTTGGTTTTACTGGATCACTGATGAACATTTTCGAAATTTCGACTCTATGCTTACACTTTGTGAGCGATGAAAATAGTCAATCAATGAAAACAGCTGTACTGTTGACCTGTTTAGTAAACAAACAAGAACTTTCTTACATGTCTTTTGAGCCCACCTTTTCTGGTGATTTTTCAAGCGGTAAATTAGTTTTCTATATGAAAATTACACTGCTGCATTATCCATAGTTGAGTTGAAGTTGCAGCAAATCATTAATATGTGGCACTTTAATATTGGTGTCTATGGGGAAAATAATTAGTGGTTTCATACCTTCATGCAGAATTTGTTAATCTAGATTCATGCATTGTGTTAACAAAGAATTATTTCTTTTAATATTTGTCCTTTATCTTTTCCCTCATTTTTAAGGTAAATTAACACCCTTCTTAAAGTCAATCATGATTTGCAAATGTGTTGTATTTTGCTGTTTTGAATAGTGGCCATCAGCTTTTTAGAAATTTTAGCAAACATACATGCCAAATTTTCCAGCATAAAATCAGGGAGTTTGGACTTCCAAATCAGGGAGATTTGGTCCAAACCAGGGAGATTTACGAAACGCAATGAAACCATCGCATCTTTTCAAATGTTTTTAACATTCAATAGAAATGTTGACAACTGTTACTTTATTTCTAATTTTATTTTGTATTTCATAATCTAAATATATAAAATAGATGAAAACAAATAACAATATCTGCATGCATTAGGCCTTATTTCTTCCACAAAAAAACATCGCTTTAACACTGATTTTCCAAAGTGCTTTCCGCGTTTTGACAGCCATGTTTTAAACATGTCCTCTGAAACCCGGAAATGTGAGGTACAAAATTTCTTCACAAAACGAAGAGAAATTGGCAAATTAAATGCGGAAAAAAATGGTGTTTGTTATCATTAAAGCGGGAAAGGGTGTTGCAATTATGAAAGATGGGTTTAGTTATAATATTGCGGAGGATATAACATTGTTACTGAACGTTTATAACAATTTACCGAATGCATTGATCAAAAAGTGCCGATTTCGGCAAAATTCTTTTCAGTTTACCCGGCCATATTTCATTAAATCTTGTAGTGTGCCGCGAGACGCTAGATGTCTCTGGCATGGTTGGTTGCATGATCGTAACCCCACCTTGATCGGTTTGACACGCAACAGCTGTGAACTCATTGTAAACACATGCTTGTGTATTACAAATTACAGGCAATCAACCATACTCGGCAAATAATAGATTTCCGGGAGGTTTTGAGTTACTTCCGTGTGATCGGTAGATCGGTAGTTTACCGGAGAATTCTGGAGGTTTGACATGTATTAAATATTGTTTCACACAAAACTGCTCTCACATACACATATAGCTTATACACAATGAAAAACACATATCGAAGCATTTATCAATGTTTGTTTTCTGAAATAAATGCATGCTTCATATCAAATTCACAGTTGAAGTTATTATATTTCCAGATGTGAAGAAGTGATCAGCATGTCTGTTTTCAGTCAATATTTCGGGAAGATCCGGGCACCACAGGCAGGAGAGAAGGTCTACAAAGATGAGTGTGCATTTTCATTTGATAATCCAGTAAGAATTTATTATTACCATACTTGGCGGTGTTCTTTATTTGTCAAGTCGTGGCCTAGTGATAGAGCGTCCACCTAACATGCAGGGAGTCGTTGGTTCTATTCCTGGCCGTTTCATACCAAAGACTTCATAAAAATGGTGCTAGTAGCTGCCTTTCATGACGTTCAACATATAATCATGTATCTACGGCATTGTATTCCAGTGTGTCGACACGATTTTCCAACTTTCTGCAAAAGAAATGATTAGTTTGACTCCACCACTCATTGTACGCTTACCGAGGATCAGTAATCTTCTAAAACATCACTTGATGTCGTCTAGATTCATATTTTGATGATGTCATTGCACTCCAAGTATTCCTACGATAAGCTAGAAATTTAGTTGAATGCTATAGGATTAACACAGTTATTATGAAAATGCAATATGAACATATAATACAATGAAAAAGTTATTAAATTTGTATGGAATTCGACATTTTGGTGCAAGACTACTTAAAAAGTCAATCGACCTTTGCTAACACAACTTGCAGGTTGTCCAAAGTAAAATTTCTCCGTTGTACCAGTCTCATAATCATGAGATTGCAATAAGTATGGTATGTCACTATATTTATAACATTACTTCTATACGTGTTACAGGAGAGCGAGACCGGACTATATGTTTGTATGAACAGCTTCCTAGCATTTGGCAAGAAGCATGTAGAGAGATACTTCCAAAAGACTGGCAATGGTGTTTTCCTCCACCTCAGGAGAATCAGAAAAGAGGTATATATTACGATATAAACCTGATTTCAGGTTTGCAACCAGGTATTACATAATTTTATATTAAATGTTAAATTAAAATTACAGTGGATACTCATTTAACTCAATCTCGCTATCGTCGATACTTTAAAAATGTTAACTTTTTCTTCTTGTCCCTTGAAATTTCGAGTAACTGAATGTGGACTGTATATATATACATCTGAACTTGATTATCTGCAACACTGATTGCAAAAACAAGCTAACCGTTTTAGGTTATTTCTTTGAGAATATTTTAATGACTTCAGTGTCAAGCATATGTTTTATGAATCACAAATTGTGACACATTTATCTTGAGCACTGTATGTGACTGCCATATATTCATTGACATGTGTGTATGCCGTATCAAGTATGATTTATAAGGCACGGTATTGGTAGAGTAATGTTATTTAAAGGGAATGTAGCGACACAGCCAAACAAGCTCTGTTATTGAGAGTTCTGAAAAACTTGGGAAAAGGTGAAAGAATTATCAAAATCGGATGATAAACAAAAAAGATATGACCATTTAAAGATTGTTCTAAAACGAATATGGGAGCCGCCATTTTTAGAACTATTAGAACTATGACATCATAGTTCCATATTACCATATTTGGAATATCGATAAATATCATTTAAAACGAATAAAATCACTGCAAATGAATGATTTTTTTTACTGGTCATATAAAGCATTATTGCCATTAAGTATTACATGTTTTTCATACAGTTGTTGTCATTTTTTCCCTATAAATCAGTAAATTTTCATATTTTATAAATATTCCATATATGGTCATTTAGAACCGTGACGTCATAGCTCTCAAAATGGCCGCTTCCATATCCGTTTCAACAGAAACTTCAAATGATCATATCTTCTTTGTTTATCATCCGATTTTAATAATTCTTTCACCCTTATTCAAGTATTTCAGAACTCTCAATAATAAAGATGAGTTGGCTGTGTCGCTACATTCCCTTTAAATTTATATCTTTTCTTTTCGAAGAAAAAGAGGATATATGCTGTTTGTCGGTCCAGTCCGTGTGTCTGTTCGTCAGTCAGTTTTGCGTGTAACCTAAACCCTCCTAAATCAGTTGAAGGAGGTTTTCATATTTAACACAGTAGTTGCTTAGGTTGTGTAGAGACAACAAAGGTTTCGAATCCAGATACATGTTCATCCCATATAACATTCAAGTTATTAATAATTGAAAGGAACCAATATGCCGTTTTTTTAAATGACAAGCAATAAGTGTTGAGTGAGTTCTGGTTGTTGTATGAATGCAAGGTACTATATCCGTGTACTGTAAAAAATGCAATTCATATTTCAGGTTGTCAAAGAAGCCCCTTCACCCGAAAAGAAACCATCAAAGCTAGCTATAGGTACTGTACATCTTAGTTCATCAGTAGTTTCATCCAACCTTCTTGTTGGTCTATTCTGTCCTTTGCATATATGTTTATTCATTCGTTCGTTTATTCATTGATTTTCCCAGGTATTTTGGGGAAAAGGACCCTTATAAATTTGGGAAATTTCTGTTGTAAAAACAACCAAACTGAATTTTTTTTTCATCAATAAAATGGCCAATTGAGAATTGTTTATGTCAGCATTTTGTAAGTTAGGGCGAGGTTAAATATAAAAGGTATAAGTAGGAAACACTATTACATCAATAACATACCACTTATATTGATTAGTATGTAACATAAGGGATGTATCTGACAGTACAACATGTAGGTAAAGAAATAATTAGATTGGTGGAAATTGTTTAAACAATTGGGAAAAAAATACACTTTTCCATTGGGAATGGGTCCGTGGGACACCTAGAAAAAGCCTTGCCTGGTTTGAAAATCATTGAAACCAAAGACAGTAGGTATTGATGCCAATTATGTCTCCCCTACTTTGTGGAGGGGAGACATATTGTTTTTGTGCTGTCTGTCGTCTGTATGTCACAAACTTTTTCGAACTAATTCTTTGGAACCCCTGGCCGAATTTCAATGAAACTTTATAGGTTTGATTAATACCAAGCCTAGCTGTGCATATCATCGCCTTGTTCCGGTTAAATGATTTTTCGCAGAGTTATGGCCCTTCATATAGAAACTTTGTTCCGACTAGTTCTGCCTGGATTTCAATGAAACTTGGCAGGGATGCTCAGTACCTAGCCTATTGTTGTTATGTTCCAATCGAAAGACTTTTTGCAGATTTATGGCCCTTTCCCCAGTGGCAGAGACATCTGTTTTTGCAAAAAAAACACTCTAGTTTCAATTTGCTTGAATACAATGGTAAACTTATGCTATGTAATAACATATACATTTCCATGATGTTGGAGGAGGTTTTAAGATATTAAATAAATTTACTTTTGAGGAACCACTTTCTTTCATGCAATATGTGCATGTAGGTAGTATTAACTTACCCTACATACTTATAGCTGACATATTTATAGTTATTTACATGTACTTTCATGGCAGGTGTGGAAGGAGGTTTCCCGACGGATGATAAAAAATTTACGTTTGAGGAGCACAACTCTGTCACAGTTCTGCCAGGCTGGAAGGTCTTCCCACTCCCTGATCCGGAACTCCCAGAAATTGTAAGTATATATATATAGTGAACCAAACGGGTAACGCACCAGTAGACAATACCTTAATATCTCAATAATAACAATCAATAAATCAAAACAAATTTCATTCTGAACGAGACAAATATCTTGTCAATAACAACTGTAAATAGAAAAAAATCATTCATATCACCTGTCTCCAACAGTACCCAGGGGCATAGCCAGCGATACGCACTTACGCAAATGCGTAACATCGATTTGAAAAGTGAAAAAATAATTATGGCCAAAAATGGCATAAAAAACGAAGGCTAACTTAACTCCTGGCATGTTTTTTTCATTTTTAAAGAAATTATTTTACCCTAGACGGCCACCAAAATGTGACCAAAAAAACCACCAGAGGCTGCCAAAGAATGTCTATATTTTAACATTTCCTATGGGGAGTACCCCCCCCCCCCCCCCCCCCTCCCCCCACCCCCACCCACCACCTACCCCCACCTCGGCGCTACACGCCAAGGGTAATGCCTTCAGCATTATGGGTGCATACTTTAGATTTTAGCCTGCCTACACCTCTGGTACCAGTCGGCATATAATAAGTTCATACATTAAAGGTATTGTCTACTGGTGCATTAGCTGTTTGGTTCTGTATATATAACTAAAGCAATAAATAGTGTATTTATTTAACAAATGTTGACATCTGGACTTCGTGAGTACCCTCAAATTCAAATTTTGAAGCATCTTGTTTACAATATGTAAACAGTTGCAAAATTAGTGAAATAATTAGGTGGTACCCTGGTGTAATGGTTAGCACCTCGACATAATCCAGGGATTGTACATTCTGTCCCAGCCAGGATTAATTCTCGACATACTTTCTGAGTTTCACACCTGAACAATCCTTCATATGAAGCTATAAACCGAGGTCTGTTTGTTAAAATGCCCAGTGCAATACAACGAGGATAAATAAACACTTCTACGCAAATGCAATAACCGAAGAAGTAATCTTGTTTTGTTTTATTATATACCTGTCAATAATACATACATAGTACCTTCATTTTCTTACAATGGAATACAACAATCCGTATCACACTACAGGTTATCACACTACAGGTTATCAGTATGCTACTAAAAATAGATTTTGGAAAATGTCAGATTGGAGTGTTCGGGATTGCCCAGCTAGTAATATATTAAGAACAATGGATGTTTTAATATGAAATGTGAACTATCAGAATGTTTGTTTGTGCGTTTGTGAACATTGTGGGTTAATTAATTAATTTCAGATTATGTCAGTTGGTAAATTCACCAGAATTTGATGTGTAATGAACACAGGTGTACTGTAGTTGTTGCAATGTAATGTACATGTTTTCATGCGCGTGTAATATACATGTTTTCATGTCTTTCCTGTTGGCGGTTTTCAGTTAATTTGACTTTATTTTAATTTGTTGTTTTTGATACATGTATTCTATTTTAATAATATGTAAAGAGGTATATAAATATAAATCTCGTAGGTAAATGCCTCTCGTGCGATACTGATCTGGCATTTACCTACTCGAGGTGATACAAACTTCCAGAACAAGTTACTATAGTAATAATCCTATTATATTAATTAAAAATGTGGCATATTTACCGGGCATGTCTAGAGTTCTTATAAACTGGCAGATTGCAGAGTTCATTTAATACCTCAGCGACTTCATATTCATAGAGGATCTTGCAGTCATACCTGTTTAATATTAAATTTCTTAAACAAGTTGGATTAATTTATATTATATGAGGATGTTCCGAAAATCATATTAGTTTTTAATATCCAGTGTGTTTAATTTTCAATTAAGCACAAATGTGAGATTCTGTTTATCATATAACTGCAAAAATGCCACATAGCGTACATTTAATAGTGTAGCTACAGGGCTTTTTTTCATGATTTTGGGAACATGACCCGTACCCCTGGAATTGGGAATTTTAGCGCGATTTTTCATAAAATTGGGAATTTTAGCAAGATTTTTAATAAAAAGCATTCCTTTCATAATTATATCTTTAATACTGTTTTTTGTACACCAAGATAAACAGAAGCACTTATTTAAGCTTTTGAACCCTGGCACACTTTAAAAAAATAAATAATTAGAATTGGGAAATTTTGACATTGGGAATATGATCGAATTTCGGCTATAAAAACGGCCAAAAAACAACTGAGCTACCTATATGTAAGGGTGCTTAATATAAAAAAAAAATCAGGATGACAAACTTTTCAAATTTAAAGTCGCTATCCCACCAACAATAGCCAAATTTTGGAACATATATATACACTGTTTATAAACCTACTGATGACAAAGTATATATATAACTTACATATTTTGAGAATTGAACTATAGACACAATGTAAATGGCTTGAACTAGCCTTTCCAAACCCAAAAAATGGAGTGTCGAATTAAGAGTTACCAACTCATAATTCATTTTACGCATATTCAATCAAGGGTATTTTAAGAAACCGATAAACCTATACTTTTAATCAGCACATATACATTATTCTGTTACCTGATCACCTGGATAGAGTTTTTAATAAACAGTTTTGCAGTGTAATTTTGTCAACTGAATCTGAATCGGCACAGCCATTATAATTATTTTTATGCCAACTGTAGGTTCAGATGTCTGTATCGGGTATCCTAGCTGCAGAGGATGCCTGGAAACTAGCAGAGGCAGCAGCTATGGCTGGTACTTGGGATGGCGAGAAGAGATTCGTCTCAAAGTGAGTATGTATTATATGGAGATCAGAGTTTCTGTTAGCCATGGCCGGGACATAGGATGGTGAGAAGAGATTTGTATTGTGTACTATATGTAGATCAGAGTTTTCTGATGGCCATTGCTGGTACTTGGGATGGTGAGTAGGGATTTGTATTGTGTACTATATGTAGATCAGAGTTTTCTGATGGCCATTGCTGGTACTTGGGATGGTGAGAAGGGATTTGTAGTGTCTACTATGTGAAGATCAGTTTTCTGTTCTGGCTGGCAGTACTTAGGTCTTCGCAATGCAGCTACCTGTAAGACTAATCACTGCTGTATTAGTACATGTATTTGAGATAGAAAACAACAACATGTTTATGCTATCTGAAAAGATACGTTACATTTTGCAAACAAAACTTACTGTGAGGCTAGAAAGAAAGATAGCTCATACTTAAAAAATGCATTAAACAATGACCTTGTATATTTTACATATCATACATCTTATTGGGTAGAACTTTGTTCACTTTCAGTTTCATCATACAAGCATCATCTTTTGCAATATTTGCTTCATAATTTGTAAATTTGTAAATAATTTGAGCTGGAGGTTATCCATCAGTGGTACATAAGTCTTTTAGTCTTTATAGTAATGATGGTATCCTTTTACTGCAGACATGCGGAGAATCTGGTACAACTTGACAATGGCAGAAAGATTCCCCCAAAGGGCTGGAAGTGTGAGAAATGCGACCTCACCAACAACCTCTGGCTCAATCTCACCGATGGCAGTATACTCTGTGGCAGGAAGTTCTTCGACGGCAGTGGCGGCAATAACCACGCCATTGATGCATACCATATTACTAAGTATCCGCTGGCAGTGAAACTGGGCACGATAACTCCAGATGGCGCTGGTCAGTTTGCACTTTTATGTTAATTCCAATCTTTGCTGTACGACTATTTTAAACAAGCGTCTCTGTGGCCGAATGGTTAACAACGTTGCTGCAGGTTCGAATCCCACTGGGAGTATAACAGGTGGTGAAAAAAATCATTCCTCAACCGGGACTCGAACCCAGGGTCTCTGGTTTACCGTACCGGGCTCTTACCACTGAGCTATCGAGGACGCACGGTTAGGAATTGATATTTCACCATTTACCCGGTTACATACACCCACACTAAATTGAAATTCTTCTCTAAAATTTCTAGTCGACTTGTAAGTGAGGAAGTGTCGATTTTTACGGATGGTGGGAGGTGTACAGTACTGGTTCTACCCAGGAAAAGTGGGTGGTCTGCCTCCACCACAAAAAATCGACCGTCATAAATAACCTTATATGTGTTGAAAGTGACGTAAAACACCATACAAACAAACAAACTATTTTAAACACTAAGCTGACGTAATAACTTTTCACTTAACCTTTCAACACATTTTGATCCCAGTTGTCTTAAATTCTCTGTTGGTGGTGCCTTGTGTTTACATCCCCACCTGACAAACAAGCTAATGTAAGTGTCTTGCCTCAGGACACACCAAAGTAACACTGGTGCCAGCGAGATTTGAACCCATCGTCTTCAGACTAGGCTTGCATTAACCATTGGCCAAACCGTCAATGTGAAAAGTAACCCTAACTGGCGAATGAAAATTGTAAGAAATACATAGCAAATTCGCCAGACATCGACGGTCTCGAATCCAAATTTCCGACTGATTTTGTCTAAAAGATCTCGGAAAATCCCGAATTCTAATACACAAAGTATTTGACTGTTTATACGCCACTATCCCGCTGGGTGTTTTTAGCTAATTATCGACAATCAATTTCGACCGATAAACTAATTATCGCAGTGTTTATTTCAAACCAATGTCAAATTGTCGGTGTGCCATAGACTCCGCCCACTGTTCCGCCTCTTACTGTCAATCAACTGGTTTGCGTCCACGCGCTCAATATTATCCACATAGTTAACTGGTTATCGAGCCGGGCAAAACATCAAATAATATGGCACCCTCTAGGGGCCAAAATGGTTGTTCAAAACAGAAAGTTTGACCATGTTTGCTTGCGAATTATTAATAAGCCAGAGATACTCTGTTCAAAGGCCATCAATGTTTTTGAACTTCACGGTCACTGATAAGTGTTAAATGCCTACTAATTAGTTGTACACACTGTACCGTAAACTGGTACAATGGCAAGTGTGAATCGGTGTTTGACCGGCTGTCTCTGAATTGAGATAATTTTATGGTTGATTGTTCAGTCAATATGAAACAATACAAAAGATGCGACATTATATGATGTGGAAATATTGATACCCTATAGGTTAATTAAGCATACTCTTAACTTACTATTGATGTGTATGGGCCAGGTTTTACGCCTTCAATTAGTTCAAAAATATCTCCGCAAAAATCTGGCTAAAGACATCCTAATCTGGCTAAAGGTATGTTTAGGGCTTTAGCCAGATTTGACGAAAAGGGTTTAAAATCCTAGCGCAGGCCTAGTCAGATTCAGAGTCAAGTATGCTAACCACTGGGCCACAGCAGCCCTAGCTCAATGACAAATAACCTAGACTAAAATTTACAGTATGTGCCAAACAGATAAATGGGCCTTGGTTAACTTTTTGTGATACATTCCGCAGCAAATTTCTTCTTTTAATCAAACAAACAATGCCTCATGTGCCATGTTAACCTGTAGAACATTCTTAGGCTCTCTTGTTACACTTAAAGGGACACTCGATAGTCTTGAAGTTTTTATCAAGCATTAAAATTAGCATCTCGTTTTATTAATCCAGTATCATTTTAACTTGAAACCTGCGTGCATTATATATATAAAGTTTTGCATTTTTCTTCGTTATTCTACCATATGTTTAAAGATATTATTGGTACAATGTAACAGTTAGAAATTTATATGCAAAACAATTTTGCTTTAAGCTATTCTTATAATTAATATTAATGATTGAACAAATACAAGTTACGTAGAAAAAGGAACGGGATGCCGAGAGTTTTAGAAAAAATCAAGATAGCCGTGTGTCCCTTTAGTTAAGAGTATGCTGTTCATGATTGTTTGCTACAATAAATCCTCCTTTATAGAAGACATACATTTTCATTGATTCTTACAGATGTGTTTTCCTATGATGAGGATGATATGGTGGAAGATCCGCATCTCGCCAAACATCTGGCACACTTCGGTATCAATATTACAGCAATGCAGAAGGTATAACCTTGTCAAAAATAGAATACTTCACTTACATTCACTATGTCTGGTGTTGCACATATTTCAGATTCAAAATCACATCATTTTTTTTTCGACCATAGTTGTCAATGCCTTATTAATCAACTAACATTTCCATGAAAATCGATGTTGTGTTGTTGTTTTTGCATTTTTTAATGTTGTAAAATAAGCAATAATGGATTCAGTGCTATTAATAAAATCATCTATTTCATCTGTTAAAAAATTAATGTTTTACAAACAAATGTTTAAAATGTTAAATAATGTTTAATGTAAATTTTGTGTGTTGGGGGTGGTGGGGGAGTGGAGAGAATCAAAATGATTCATTTATTGGACACATAAACCTGAAATGTTACAAAGTCTTAACAAATAGTTATTTAACATTTTTAACCAGGTTATCTGGCTATTTGATTGGCAAATGCCCTTTGGAGGGCAGGTGGTCAGAGGGCATCAAACTTCTAGTTTCACTCAATAACTTCAATTAGGAATGAGATATTGGAATGAAAAAAATAGATAGAAAATAAAACAGCAAATACAAATTCAGAATGTATCTTATTTTCAAGATAAATCCAAGTCATATGTCTAAAAGTTAAAATTTAGCATGTTTCCCCTACAGAACGTTCCATGGGGATTGCCATATTTTTAACATGCATAGCTGCAGTAATGATTAACCTGTTTTTGAATGGGGGGTTAATCTCACAATTCAATGTTTGAAAAGTACAGTTGAAGCAAACAAAATTATGCTTTCATTTATCTGGCATGTTTTGATTTGTGTGACCTTTCAATACTGGATCAGGTCACTCATTGAAATGGTGTTACCAGGCCTGTGCAATATTTGGGATACCGTAACATGATGCCGATTGGTCAATATATATTTTACCTATTACCTGATTGGTTAATATATGTTTGACCTTGTAACTGATAGGTCAATGTATATTCAGACAGAAAAGACAATGATAGAGCTGGAGATTGACTTGAATCAGAAAGTCGGAGAGTGGGATGTGATACAAGAGGCGGGCAGTAAACTGAAGCCCATGTACGGGCCTGGGTACACAGGCATGCGTAACCTTGGTAACAGTTGCTATATGAACTCTGTCATGCAGGTCATGTTCAATATACCCGACTTTCAGAGAAGGTAAAGTTTTCAGAATATGTGTGACATTTTGAAACAAATGTACAATGAATTGCTATGCTAATTTTTTATAAAGATTTTGTTCAGAGAAACCTTTTTGCTATTGGCTGTTAAGATATTTAAATCATGTAGTCTTTAATGCTTTTGTGTTTCCTATAGTCAAAATAATGGTGACTCATCCAAATGAAGCGCATAAAAAATCAAAATGGACAATTTATCAACTAGCAAAAATAATTTAGCTTATATTTTCTTGCATTAAATCTAGTACATATGTACTTGAAATTAAAAGTTGTTTAAATTCTATCTACTAATTTATATGCCTTGTTGTGCTGTATACCTTGCAAATCAGAACTAAATGGGAAAATGTATACAAGTGAAATTTCCTTATTGTAGTTAATTTTTCAGATATATGTAGCAATGCTGCATATGACATTGTGTAGTTATGTGTTACAGATACAGCAGTGCTGCAGATGACATGATGTAGTTATGTGTTACAGATACAGCAATGCTGCAGATGACATTGTGTAGTTATGTGTTACAGATAGAGTGATGCTGTAGATGACATTGTGTAGTTATGTGTTACAGATACAGTGATGCTGTAGATGACATAGTGTAGTTATGTGCTACAGATACAGCAATGCTGTAGATGACATAGTGTAGTTATGTGCTACAGATACAGTGATGCTGTAGATGACATAGTGTAGTTATGTATTATGTGTTATGTGTTACAGATACGGTGATGCTGTAGATGACATAGTGTAGTTATGTGTTATGTGTTGCAGATACAGTGATGCTGTAGATGACATAGTGTAGTTATGACTTATGTGTTACAGATACAGTGGTGCTGTAGATGACATAGTGTAGTTATGTGTTATGTGTTACAGGTATAATGATGCTGTAGATGACATAGTGTAGTTATGTGTTATGTGTTACAGGTATAGTGATGCTGTAGATGACATAGTGTAGTTATGAGTTATGTGTTACAGATACAGTGGTGCTGTAGATGACATAGTGTAGTTATGTGTTATGTGTTACAGGTATAATGATGCTGTAGATGACATAGTGTAGTTATGTGTTATGTGTTGCAGATACAGTGATGCTGTAGATGACATAGTGTAGTTATGAGTTATGTGTTACAGATACAGTGGTGCTGTAGATGACATAGTGTAGTTATGTGTTATGTGTTACAGGTATAATGATGCTGTAGATGACATAGTGTAGTTATGTGTTATGTGTTACAGGTACAGTGATGCTGTAGATGACATAGTGTAGTTATGTGTTATCTGTTACAGGTATAGTGATGCTGTAGATGACATAGTGTAGTTATGTGTTATCTGTTACAGGTATAGTGATGCTGTAGATGACATAGTGTAGTTATGTGTTATCTGTTACAGGTATAGTGATGCTGTAGATGACATTGTGTAGTTATGTGTTATCTGTTACAGGTATAGTGATGCTGTAGATGACATAGTGTAGTTATGTGTTATCTGTTACAGGTACAGTGATGCTGTAGATGACATAGTGTAGTTATGTGTTACAGGTATAGTGATGCTGTTGATGACATAGTGTAGTTATGTGTTATGTGTTACAGGTATAGTGATGCTGTAGATGACATAGTGTAGTTATGTGTTACAGGTATAGTGATGCTGTTGATGACATAGTGTAGTTATGTGTTATGTGTTACAGGTATAGTGATGCTGTAGATGACATAGTATAGTTATGTGTTATCTGTTACAGGTATAGTGATGCTGTAGATGACATAGTGTAGTTATGTGTTATGTGTTACAGGTATAGTGATGCTGTAGATGACATAGTGTAGTTATGTGTTATATGTTACAGGTATAGTGATGCTGTAGATGACTTAGTGTAGTTATGTGTTATATGTTACAGGTATAGTGATGCTGTAGATGACATATTTAACAATGCTCCTGCTGATCCCACATCTGACTTCAACACACAAATGTGAGTGTATTTATTACACGTTTATTGTCAAAAGACTGGGATATCTCATAGGAAAAATAATCTGATAATGTTTAGAATTTATGAAATATACATAAATTTGGTAGTCTTAATCACAAGAAACATCATGGACTGAAATCAAAACAGGTATTAAAATGTAATAGATTATTTAAAATAGTATGAGTTCATTTATCAGAAATTCTTTCAATCAATTGTGGGATGGGGTAGATTTTGTTTAGTTTTTAGCTTGGCCAGTAGAGCTTATGCGATCACTTTTCATCGTCTGTCCGTCCCTCCGTCTGTTAGCAATTTTATAAAATCGACATTTCTGAAACCGCTTGAAGGATTTTGATGAAACTTCATCACAATGTAACTTTGGAGGGCCCCTCTCAGATTTTTGTTTTTCATGGCCCCCAGTCATTCAAGATGGCCACCATGGCTAAAACTAGGTCAAATTTAATGAATTTTCAAACGACATCTCCGAAACCACTTATTCTATTATTGTGAAATACCATAAACATGTTCCTTGGGTTGGCCTCTATCAAGTTTGTGTTCTTTGTTATTGTCGAATAATCAAAATGGCCGCCACGGCGATCCAAAGTTTACATAGAGTCATATAGGAAAAGGCTAAAAATGACATCTTCTTTGAAAATGCTTGAAGGATTTTGATGAAACTTCATTATAATGATCTTTAGGATAGTCCTCCTCAGATTTATGTTTTTTGCGGCCGCCAGTCATCCAAGATGGCCACCATGTAAATTAGGTAAAATTTAAGGAAATTTCAAACGACATCTCCGAAACCACTATAAACGTGTTCCTTGGGTTGGCCTCTATCAAGTTTATGTTTTTCATTATCGCGTATAATCAAAATGGCCGCCACAGCGACCCAAAGTTTATATAGGAAAACATTAAAAATGACATCTTCTCTGAAACCGCTTGAAGGTTTCGGTACACTAATTGCTTTCCCATAGGCCACTATGCAGGCTTTTCCAAAGATAAAACTAAAACTAAACATACAAATTCAAAAAGATGTGTCTTATTTTCAAATTAAGTCCCAAGTCCAATGTGCTAAAAGTTAAAATTCAGCATGTTCCCCCTACAGAAGTTTCCATGGGGGCTGCCATATTTGTTTACATGCAAAACTGCAGTAAATATTTACCTGTTTTTGAGTGGGGGTTAATCTCACAATTTCATGTTTAAAAAATACATTTGGTAAAAATAAATGCTTTCATTTAATAAATGTTATTTATTAATTAATTAACAACTCTGAAAATGTATTTTGAAACATTTATCTGACATGTTTTAATTTTTGTGACCTTTCACTTCTGGCTCAGGTCACTCCTGGAAAGGGGCGTGGCCAAGCCCATGCTATATTTAGGATACCGCCACCTGAAGGATTTTGATGAAACTTAAATCACAATAATATTTCGGATAGTCCCTCGCAGATTTATGTTTTTCGCGGCCGCCAGTCATCAAAGATGGCCACCATGTCTAAAACTAGGTCAGATTTAAGGAAGTTTCAAATGACATCTCCGAAACCACTTATTCCATTCTTGTGAAATATCATAAACATGTTTCTTGGGTTAGCCTCTATCAAGTTTGTGTTTTTTGTTATCGTCGAATAACCAAATGGCCGCCATGGCGATCCAAAGTTTACATAGAGTTATATAGGAAAAGGCTAAAAATAACATCCTCTCTGAAACCACTTGAAGGATTTTGATGAAACTTCATTACAATGATCTTTAGGGTAGTCCCCCTCAGATTTATGTTTTTCGCGGCTGCCAGTCATCCAAGATGGCCGTCATGGCTAAAATTAGGTCAAATTTAAGAAAATTTCAAACAACATCTCCGAAACCACTTATTCCATTCTTGTGAAATATCATAAACATGTTCCTTGGGTTAGCCTCTATCAAGTTTGTGTTTTTCGTTATCGTCGAATAACCAAAATGGCCACCACAGCGACCCAAAGTTTACAGAGAGTTATATAGGAAAACGTTAAAAATTACATCTTCTCTGAAACCGCTTGAAGAATTTTGATGAAACTTAATCACAGTGATCTTTGGGTTAGTCCCCCTCAGATTTGTGTTTTTGGGGCCTCCAGTCATCCATGATGGCCACCATGGCTAAACTTAGGTCAAATTTAAGGACATTTATCAAACAACATATTACCACTTATTCCATCAGTTAAATATCATATACATGTTCCTGTTGTTGGCCTCTATCAAGTTTGTGTTTTTCGTTGTCGTCAAATATTCAAAATGGCCACCACGATAACCTAAAGTATACATAGAGTTATATATAGGAAACATGTTTCTTGGGTTGGCCACTATCATGTTTATGAATCACATCATACAAGTAGAGCTTCTACAGGCCCACTTGGGCCTCTTGTTTTTTATGCATTTTCATTTTGTGTGAGAAATCAAATGTATCATATATATAAGCAAACCCACCTGTTAAATAATCTCTATATTAAAGTAGCTAACCCACCAACAAAAGCCAAATTTGACTACCTGTACACCGTTTCTAAACCTATTGAGGATCTAAACCTATTGAGGATGAGGTATATATATGCCTATTTTGAGAGTCTAAACTCTATAGACACAATATAAATGGCTTCAACCAGCTAAACCAAACTCCAAATCTAGGGGCATCGAATTAAGAGTTACCAACTTATAATTCATTTCACGCATATTCAGTCACAGGTATTTTAAGAACCCTTGAATAAATCTATACTTTTAATTGGCACATATACATTATTATATGACCTGAACACCTGACTAGAGTTGTAATAAACAGTTTTGAAGAGTTTTTTTTCCATTATTTGGTGAGTTAGTTTCTTTAACATGTACTGTGAAATACTACATTTTTGCAATATTACACA
Organism: Cyrtodaria siliqua; assembly: GCA_037043455.1. Taxonomy (NCBI): domain Eukaryota; kingdom Metazoa; phylum Mollusca; class Bivalvia; order Adapedonta; family Hiatellidae; genus Cyrtodaria; species Cyrtodaria siliqua. Next base: position 117,621 of record JAWPHD010001721.1, on the reverse strand, counting down.
ATTAAGTGAGAAAATCTCTAGATTTGTCACTTTCCAATGAATTATTTCCGATGTTCACACTGATGGTACTACCATCTAGATGTGTCACTTTCCAATGAATTATTTCCGATGTTCACACTGATGGTACTACCATCTAGATGTGTCACTTTCCAATGAATTATTTCCGATGTTCACACTGATGGTACTTCCATCTAGATGTGTCACTTTCCAATGAATTATTTCTGATGTTCACACTGATGGTACTACCATCTAGATGTGTCACTTTCCAATGAATTATTTCCGATGTTCACACTGATGGTACTACCATCTAGATGTGTCACTTTCCAATGAATTATTTCCGATGTTCACACTGATGGTACTACCATCTAGATGTGTCACTTTCCAATGAATTATTTCCGATGTTCACACTGATGGTACTTCCATCTAGATGTGTCACTTTCCAATGAATTATTTCCGATGTTCACACTGATGGTACTACCATCTAGATGTGTCACTTTCCAATGAATTATTTCCGATGTTCACACTGATGGTACTTCCATCTAGATGTGTCACTTTCCAATGAATTATTTCCGATGTTCACACTGATGGTACTACCATCTAGATGTGTCACTTTCCAATGAATTATTTCTGATGTTCACACTGATGGTACTACCATCTAGATGTGTCACTTTCCAATGAATTATTTCCGATGTTCACACTGATGGTACTTCCATCTAGATGTGTCACTTTCCAATGAATTATTTCTGATGTTCACACTGATGGTACTACCATCTAGATTTGTCACTTTCCAATGAATTATTTCCGATGTTCACACTGATGGTACTACCATCTAGATGTGTCACTTTCCAATGAATTATTTCCGATGTTCACACTGATGGTACTACCATCTAGATGTGTCACTTTCCAATGAATTATTTCCGATGTTAACACTGATGGTACTACCATCTAGATGTGTCACTTTCCAATGAATTATTTCCGATGTTCACACTGATGGTACTACCATCTAGATGTGTCACTTTCCAATGAATTATTTCCGATGTTCACACTGATGGTACTACCATCTAGATGTGTCACTTTCCAATGAATTATTTCTGATGTTCACACTGATGGTACTACCATCTAGATGTGTCACTTTCCAATGAATTATTTCTGATGTTCACACTGATGGTACTACCATCTAGATGTGTCACTTTCCAATGAATTATTTCTGATGTTCACACTGATGGTACTACCATCTAGATGTGTCACTTTCCAATGAATTATTTCCGATGTTCACACTGATGGTACTACCATCTAGATGTGTCACTTTCCAATGAATTATTTCCGATGTTCACACTGATGGTACTACCATCTAGATGTGTCACTTTCCAATGAATTATTTCTGATGTTCACACTTATGTAACTACCATCTAGATGTGTCACTTTCCAATGAATTATTTCTGATGTTCACACTGATGTAACTACCATCTAGATGTGTCACTTTCCAATGAATTATTTCCGATGTTAACACTGATGGTACTACCATCTAGATGTGTCACTTTCCAATGAATTATTTCTGATGTTCACACTGATGGTACTACCATCTAGATGTGTCACTTTCCAATGAATTATTTCCGATGTTCACACTGATGGTACTACCATCTAGATGTGTCACTTTCCAATGAATTATTTCTGATGTTCACACTGATGGTACTACCATCTAGATGTGTCACTTTCCAATGAATTATTTCTGATGTTCACACTGATGGTACTACCATCTAGATGTGTCACTTTCCAATGAATTATTTCTGATGTTCACACTGATGGTACTACCATCTAGATGTGTCACTTTCCAATGAATTATTTCCGATGTTCACACTGATGGTACTACCATCTAGATGTGTCACTTTCCAATGAATTATTTCCGATGTTCACACTGATGGTACTACCATCTAGATGTGTCACTTTCCAATGAATTATTTCTGATGTTCACACTTATGTAACTACCATCTAGATGTGTCACTTTCCAATGAATTATTTCTGATGTTCACACTGATGTAACTACCATCTAGATGTGTCACTTTCCAATGAATTATTTCTGATGTTCACACTGATGTAACTACCATCTAGATGTGTCACTTTCCAATGAATTATTTCCGATGTTCACACTGATGGTACTACCATCTAGATGTGTCACTTTCCAATGAATTATTTCCGATGTTCACACTGATGGTACTACCATCTAGATGTGTCACTTTCCAATGAATTATTTCCGATGTTCACACTGATGGTACTACCATCTAGATGTGTCACTTTCCAATGAATTATTTCTGATGTTCACACTGATGGTACTACCATCTAGATGTGTCACTTTCCAATGAATTATTTCCGATGTTCACACTGATGGTACTACCATCTAGATGTGTCACTTTCCAATGAACTATTCCTAGATGTGTCACTTTCCAATGAATTATTTCCGATGTTCACACTGATGGTACTACCATCTAGATGTGTCACTTTCCAATGAATTATTTCCGATGTTCACACTGATGGTACTACCATCTAGATGTGTCACTTTCCAATGAATTATTTCCGATGTTCACACTGATGGTACTACCATCTAGATGTGTCACTTTCCAATGAATTATTTCCGATGTTCACACTGATGGTACTTCCATCTAGATGTGTCACTTTCCAATGAATTATTTCCGATGTTCACACTGATGGTACTACCATCTAGATGTGTCACTTTCCAATGAATTATTTCCGATGTTCACACTGATGGTACTTCCATCTAGATGTGTCACTTTCCAATGAATTATTTCCGATGTTCACACTGATGGTACTACCATCTAGATGTGTCACTTTCCAATGAATTATTTCTGATGTTCACACTGATGGTACTACCATCTAGATGTGTCACTTTCCAATGAATTATTTCCGATGTTCACACTGATGGTACTTCCATCTAGATGTGTCACTTTCCAATGAATTATTTCTGATGTTCACACTGATGGTACTACCATCTAGATTTGTCACTTTCCAATGAATTATTTCCGATGTTCACACTGATGGTACTACCATCTAGATGTGTCACTTTCCAATGAATTATTTCCGATGTTCACACTGATGTAACTACCATCTAGATGTGTCACTTTCCAATGAATTATTTCCGATGTTCACACTGATGGTACTACCATCTAGATGTGTCACTTTCCAATGAATTATTTCCGATGTTCACACTGATGGTACTACCATCTAGATGTGTCACTTTCCAATGAATTATTTCCGATGTTCACACTGATGGTACTACCATCTAGATGTGTCACTTTCCAATGAATTATTTCTGATGTTCACACTGATGGTACTACCATCTAGATGTGTCACTTTCCAATGAATTATTTCCGATGTTCACACTGATGGTACTACCATCTAGATGTGTCACTTTCCAATGAACTATTCCTAGATGTGTCACTTTCCAATGAATTATTTCCGATGTTCACACTGATGGTACTACCATCTAGATGTGTCACTTTCCAATGAATTATTTCCGATGTTCACACTGATGGTACTACCATCTAGATGTGTCACTTTCCAATGAATTATTTCCGATGTTCACACTGATGGTACTACCATCTAGATGTGTCACTTTCCAATGAATTATTTCCGATGTTCACACTGATGGTACTTCCATCTAGATGTGTCACTTTCCAATGAATTATTTCCGATGTTCACACTGATGGTACTACCATCTAGATGTGTCACTTTCCAATGAATTATTTCCGATGTTCACACTGATGGTACTTCCATCTAGATGTGTCACTTTCCAATGAATTATTTCGATGTTCACACTGATGGTACTACCATCTAGATGTGTCACTTTCCAATGAATTATTTCTGATGTTCACACTGATGGTACTACCATCTAGATGTGTCACTTTCCAATGAATTATTTCCGATGTTCACACTGATGGTACTTCCATCTAGATGTGTCACTTTCCAATGAATTATTTCTGATGTTCACACTGATGGTACTACCATCTAGATTTGTCACTTTCCAATGAATTATTTCCGATGTTCACACTGATGGTACTACCATCTAGATGTGTCACTTTCCAATGAATTATTTCCGATGTTCACACTGATGGTACTACCATCTAGATGTGTCACTTTCCAATGAATTATTTCCGATGTAACACTGATGGTACTACCATCTAGATGTGTCACTTTCCAATGAATTATTTCCGATGTTCACACTGATGGTACTACCATCTAGATGTGTCACTTTCCAATGAATTATTTCCGATGTTCACACTGATGGTACTACCATCTAGATGTGTCACTTTCCAATGAATTATTTCTGATGTTCACACTGATGGTACTACCATCTAGATGTGTCACTTTCCAATGAATTATTTCTGATGTTCACACTGATGGTACTACCATCTAGATGTGTCACTTTCCAATGAATTATTTCTGATGTTCACACTGATGGTACTACCATCTAGATGTGTCACTTTCCAATGAATTATTTCCGATGTTCACACTGATGGTACTACCATCTAGATGTGTCACTTTCCAATGAATTATTTCTGATGTTCACACTGATGTAACTACCATCTAGATGTGTCACTTTCCAATGAATTATTTCTGATGTTCACACTTATGTAACTACCATCTAGATGTGTCACTTTCCAATGAATTATTTCTGATGTTCACACTGATGTAACTACCATCTAGATGTGTCACTTTCCAATGAATTATTTCTGATGTTCACACTGATGTAACTACCATCTAGATGTGTCACTTTCCAATGAATTATTTTTCTGATGTTCACACTGATGGTACTACCATCTAGATGTGTCACTTTCCAATGAATTATTTCTGATGTTCACACTGATGGTACTACCATCTAGATGTGTCACTTTCCAATGAATTATTTCTGATGTTCACACTGATGGTACTACCATCTAGATGTGTCACTTTCCAATGAATTATTTCCGATGTTCACACTGATGGTTCTACCATCTAGATGTGTCACTTTCCAATGAATTATTTCCGATGTTCACACTGATGGTACTACCATCTAGATGTGTCACTTTCCAATGAATTATTTCCGATGTTCACACTGATGGTACTTCCATCATACTGCTCATACGAGTCGACCATCTAGATGTCACTCCAATGAATTATTTCCGATGTTACACCTGATGGTACTTCCATTCTATTTCTGATGTTCACACTGATGGTACTACCATCTAGATGTGTCACTTTCCAATGAATTATTTCCGATGTTCACACTGATGGTACTTCCATCTAGATGTGTCACTTTCCAATGAATTATTTCTGATGTTCACACTGATGGTACTACCATCTAGATGTGTCACTTTCCAATGAATTATTTCCGATGTTCACACTGATGGTACTACCATCTAGATGTGTCACTTTCCAATGAATTATTTCTGATGTTCACACTTATGTAACTACCATCTAGATGTGTCACTTTCCAATGAATTATTTCTGATGTTCACACTGATGTAACTACCATCTAGATGTGTCACTTTCCAATGAATTATTTCTGATGTTCACACTGATGTAACTACCATCTAGATGTGTCACTTTCCAATGAATTATTTCCGATGTTCACACTGATGGTACTACCATCTAGATGTGTCACTTTCCAATGAATTATTTCCGATGTTCACACTGATGGTACTACCATCTAGATGTGTCACTTTCCAATGAATTATTTCCGATGTTCACACTGATGGTACTACCATCTAGATGTGTCACTTTCCAATGAATTATTTCTGATGTTCACACTGATGGTACTACCATCTAGATGTGTCACTTTCCAATGAATTATTTCCGATGTTCACACTGATGGTACTACCATCTAGATGTGTCACTTTCCAATGAACTATTCCTAGATGTGTCACTTTCCAATGAATTATTTCCGATGTTCACACTGATGGTACTACCATCTAGATGTGTCACTTTCCAATGAATTATTTCCGATGTTCACACTGATGGTACTACCATCTAGATGTGTCACTTTCCAATGAATTATTTCCGATGTTCACACTGATGGTACTACCATCTAGATGTGTCACTTTCCAATGAATTATTTCCGATGTTCACACTGATGGTACTACCATCTAGATGTGTCACTTTCCAATGAATTATTTCCGATGTTCACACTGATGGTACTACCATCTAGATGTGTCACTTTCCAATGAATTATTTCCGATGTTCACACTGATGGTACTACCATCTAGATGTGTCACTTTCCAATGAATTATTTCCGATGTTCACACTGATGGTACTACCATCTAGATGTGTCACTTTCCAATGAATTATTTCCGATGTTCACACTGATGGTACTACCATCTAGATGTGTCACTTTCCAATGAATTATTTCCGATGTTCACACTGATGGTACTACCATCTAGATGTGTCACTTTCCAATGAATTATTTCCGATGTTCACACTGATGGTACTACCATCTAGATGTGTCACTTTCCAATGAATTATTTCCGATGTTCACACTGATGGTACTACCATCTAGATGTGTCACTTTCCAATGAATTATTTCTGATGTTCACACTGATGGTACTACCATCTAGATGTGTCACTTTCCAATGAATTATTTCTGATGTTCACACTGATGGTACTACCATCTAGATGTGTCACTTTCCAATGAATTATTTCTGATGTTCACACTGATGGTACTACCATCTAGATGTGTCACTTTCCAATGAATTATTTCTGATGTTCACACTGATGGTACTACCATCTAGATGTGTCACTTTCCAATGAATTATTTCCGATGTTCACACTGATGGTACTTCCATCTAGATGTGTCACTTTCCAATGAATTATTTCTGATGTTCACACTGATGGTACTACCATCTAGATGTGTCACTTTCCAATGAATTATTTCCGATGTTCACACTGATGGTACTACCATCTAGATGTGTCACTTTCCAATGAATTATTTCCGATGTTCACACTGATGGTACTACCATCTAGATGTGTCACTTTCCAATGAATTATTTCCGATGTTCACACTGATGGTACTACCATCTAGATGTGTCACTTTCCAATGAATTATTTCCGATGTTCACACTGATGGTACTACCATCTAGATGTGTCACTTTCCAATGAATTATTTCTGATGTTCACACTGATGGTACTACCATCTAGATGTGTCACTTTCCAATGAATTATTTCCGATGTTCACACTGATGGTACTACCATCTAGATGTGTCACTTTCCAATGAATTATTTCCGATGTTCACACTGATGGTACTACCATCTAGATGTGTCACTTTCCAATGAATTATTTCCGATGTTCACACTGATGGTACTACCATCTAGATGTGTCACTTTCCAATGAATTATTTCCGATGTTCACACTGATGGTACTACCATCTAGATGTGTCACTTTCCAATGAATTATTTCCGATGTTCACACTGATGGTACTACCATCTAGATGTGTCACTTTCCAATGAATTATTTCCGATGTTCACACTGATGGTACTACCATCTAGATGTGTCACTTTCCAATGAATTATTTCTGATGTTCACACTGATGGTACTACCATCTAGATGTGTCACTTTCCAATGAATTATTTCCGATGTTCACACTGATGGTACTACCATCTAGATGTGTCACTTTCCAATGAATTATTTCCGATGTTCACACTGATGGTACTACCATCTAGATGTGTCACTTTCCAATGAATTATTTCCGATGTTCACACTGATGGTACTTCCATCTAGATGTGTCACTTTCCAATGAATTATTTCTGATGTTCACACTGATGGTACTTCCATCTAGATGTGTCACTTTCCAATGAATTATTTCTGATGTTCACACTGATGGTACTACCATCTAGATGTGTCACTTTCCAATGAACTATTTCCGATGTTCACACTGATGGTACTACCATCTAGATGTGTCACTTTCCAATGAATTATTTCCGATGTTCACACTGATGGTACTACCATCTAGATGTGTCACTTTCCAATGAATTTTTTCTGATGTTCACACTGATGGTACTACCATCTAGATGTGTCACTTTCCAATGAATTATTTCTGATGTTCACACTGATGTAACTACCGGACACAAAGGTTAGAAGAAATATCAGTTACATATTTGCAGATGTTTTACAATTAAAGGGACACTGTCCGTAAGTAAGCAGATATTGAGCATAACCAAATAACTGTCTGACTTTTATTCATTGAAATGTATACATGAAAACATGAGGATAGACCCTAAGAAGTATGTAGGAATACATTCGTGAGTTTGAAAAAAATAAAGTTTTAATTATTAAATGTAAATAAAGTGGGACCCACAATATTTACCTTTTATGCGGTCACGTGACTTCCATGGCGCACTAGGTTTTAACCATAGTATGTATTGCGTAATATGTATAGCCCGCTTAGCTCAGTAGGGAGCGAGTTCCGACAACTTTACGCTCACGCACACCTATTTTTACTGCGAATTTGGGCTGCGAGTTCAAACCCACAAAGTGGATTTGATTTTTTTTTGTACCGCGATTGAATTCCGTTAAACAATCTTGCTTTTAATTAGTAAATATTGAATAATGTTTAGTGTATAATGTTTGCGAACATAATTATTGGGTGTTTTATAAGCTAAAAGGTACGGACAGTGTCCCTTTAAATTAAATTATTTTCATCTTCCTTAAATATGGATATTTTAAGATATTTCATTAAAACATACCTGGGACCTCAGGAAGGCAATTTAATAAACATCTATGGTAAACCCTATTTTCTGAAAGTTGGTTCTTGAAACTCAATGTTGCATCTATGGGTGGGTGTTCTATTTCAAAAGTACCTTCCTGTGATCCCATGTATATTTTAATGGACTAGCCCTTACATCTATATTCAAACAGCCTCTTAATACTGGTGATGATGATGATGATGATGATGATGATGATGATGATGGTGATAATGATGACGATGATGATGACGATGACGATGACAGTAAATGTTTCTGTATTTCAGGGCCAAACTAGGACACGGTCTATTGTCGGGAGATTATTCCAAACCACCTGAGGGCGGAGATGAAAATATTTCTGTAACACTTTAATTTACTTCAAATCTTTATATCTTTACTGGCTTTATAGGCTATTGGTATGGTAATCAGTAAAACATCAAACCTATAGAACATGTAGTAATAACTGTCAACATGAGAATGTATTTCACCAGTAAGAATTTTTTTCAACTTTAATGTTTTGTTGTACTACTTTGTTATTATTCTCTCAACATTAACATTTCAGAACTGATTCACATTTTTTGCAGTGCCTAAAAGCAGCTACGCCACTAGAAACATGTTTTTTTTAGAAAACGTAAAAATCTAGGCCTATATCTATTTGGAAATGTGTGATTTGGCTCATCGGTTCAACTGATATCAACTTAATTCACATTATATATGATAAAAATAACATTGTAACGGTTTAATATAGAGAAAATGCGTATATATATGATAAAAAGTTTAAAACATGGGTGATGCTTATTGCCCGTCATATCGGCCCTCGACCAATATCGGCCCTCAGGCTAAAGCCTTCGGGCCGATGTTGGGGTCTGGGGCCGATATGACGGGCAATAACGCATCACCCATGTATTAATCTCTAAATAATGATCCACCATGACCCAGAAACTATATTATTATATTTCATACTATAAATCACTCTGTTTGCATATAAATTGATACCACATCTTAGAATAGAAAATATATTTGTAGTTTTTGTTCTCATCTTTTAAGTGTTTATCTCAAGTGAATTCTGCATTCCATAGCTCTGGTACACTGCCAATGTCTTATTTTAAACATTTGATATTCATTTACTTCTAGACTCCCTCCGGTCTACGTCCCCAAATGTTCAAGACACTGATAGGTCGTGGACATCCAGAGTTCTCCACAAAACGACAACAGGATGCCCAGGAGTTCTTCTTACATATGTTATCGGAATTAGAGGTACATGTTTATCAGGGTATAAGAGTCTTAAGGTTGGTCTCAAGGTCAAAGCTGAATTTGAGGGTCAAAGCTGAATCTTCTCATAGTCTAAGCTGAGACAGATTATCAAAACTGGATCTCGAAGTCAAGGCTGAGTGTCAAGGTATAAATACCGTATTTTACCTTGTATAGTACGCACCCACCTTCTCAGAGGTCAAAACTGGGGTAAAAAAGTTGTCAAAATATTAGTTTTCCTAGATGAACCATTCGACAAAAATAAAAGGTTAAAAAAAATAAAAAATAAATGGTCTAATGGTATATACTAGCTATAAATTTATTATTCTCTGAAAAATCGAATAGTCTAGCTGCGCTGTTCTCCGACAGCTCTTGTTGAAATTCTGCAACAAATATGCAAGAATTATCATCGCTTTTACTGTCGTCTGCAAGTGTCGTCTGGTGCATTTAACATATGAGAATAGAATTGTACAATACTACATACCAGTCTAATGTGCATGGAAATCACGTGATATCAAGTCAGCTGATATAAATAACAAAACAAGGGCCGAATTTCGTTCACTCATTTATTGAAATTCTACAACAAATATGCAAACATTTATATAAAAACAAGCTTTATAATAAACATTATTCATTTCTAAGTCAAATTAAGTCAATAAATTGCTTGTATGAAGCGAGTAAGTCACGAAAAATAAAGTATTATCGGCATTCACAAATGTCTGTCTGTTCGTCCCCGATGTTTTCATCGGCGTTTTTTCACCAGTCTGACATCGATTATCTGCATATAAAATGCAAGAAAAAAGTTTTTTGTATTGTTTCCTTGTATTGTACGCACCCTCCTTTCGGAAACCGTAAAAGAAGTAAAAAAAACTTCTATACAAGGTAAAATACGGTAACTGAGTTTCGTGGTTTAAGCTGGGTCTGAAAAATAACTGGTGCCAAAAATACAAGAGAAAAATGTGCTTCGGTTTCATATGAAATGTGCACAAGCATTATATAACAGTATATTAAAGTCGGTTGAATTATTATTCATGAAAATGTTTTGATTGAAAAACATGATGACTCAGCTATTTTTTGTTGCTAAATTGTAAATACTACTTAATTGGCGATTATATTGTTTTCACATGTAAATATAATTTGATAGCAAAACAAGAATGTACCGTATACGAACCTTTAAGCATCATGATTATACGTCAAAAACTAGCCGAGTCATCTAGTTTTCCAGACTATGCTATTTCGTTAACAATAATTAAATCGGACGGAGCATGGGGCTAGTTTAATGCATATGTACACTGAATATGAAACTGGAACACATTATACTGATTTTATTGTATTTATATTGTCACTTATACTTCCAGATCGCCTCTAGTCCCTTTAAATAGAAGAAATACTGCCACGTGTCTGACCTTGAGTGAATTAACCAAATAATATACCAACACATCCAGTTAAACAGTTATACATATTATAGATATTCGGAGAGTGAAAGAAAGTCAAAAGTTCAATGGAATTTGTATTTAAAAAAAAAAGAAGGAAAAAAAGTGTAAATGTGATTTATTCTCCATTTTCCAGAAAAACAATCGTGGGCAGTTCAACCCGAGCGAATGTTTCAAGTTTAAGGTGGAAGACAGAGTGGAGTGTGCCGTGTCTAAGAAAGTGAAATACACAGAGAGGACAGACTACATGATGCCTTTACCAGTTCTCATGGAAACCGTCACAAATAAAGGTGGGAAATAGGTTTGGTGAAGTAAAAACTAAATACAGAAAAATATACTGTGAAATAAATCATTTTCTTGGACACTTGCTTTGATAAATGCTGAGGGCTATTCCATTAAGACATACATGGTGGGACCACAGGAAGGCACTTTTAAAATTGAACACCCACCCATAGTTGCACAATTGGGTTTGAAGAATGAAATTTCAGAAAATAGGGTTCAACCACAGATATTTATTAAATTTCCTTCCTGGGGTCCCGGGTATGTTTTAATGGAATAGCCCCGATGGTCAAAGGGTGTTTAATGATGAAAATGTTAACATTTTTATATTTTGAATTGTGCACAAAACCTAAATCTTCCACTGAAAATAATGATTTCAAAGTGTACATGTATGTAGCAGGATAAGGTAAATACCTGTTGGTACTAGAGGTCATACCTCATTCACGATAAAGTGGACTTGGTACTAATTGTTTACCATATCACTGTTGGTACTAGAGGTCATACCCCATTCACGATAAAGTGGACTTGGTACTAATTGTTTACCATATCCCTGTTGGTACTACAGGTCATACCTCATTCATGATAAAGTGGACTTAGTACTAATTGTTTACCATATCACAGTTGGTACTAGAGGTCATACCTCATTCACGATAAAGTGGACTTGGTACTAATTGTTTACCCTATCACAGTTGGTACTACAGGTCATACCTCATTCATGATAAAGTGGACTTAGTACTAATTGTTTACCATATCACAGTTGGTACTAGAGGTCATACCTCATTCACGATAAAGTGGACTTGGTACTAATTGTTTACCATATCACAGTTGGTACTAGAGGTCATACCTCATTCACGATAAAGTGGACTTAGTACTAATTGTTTACCATATCACAGTTGGTACAAGAGGTCATACCTCATTCACGATAAAGTGGACTTAGTACTAATTGTTTACCATATCACAGTTGGTACTAGAGGTCATACCCCATTCACGATAAAGTGGACTTAGTACTAATTGTTTACCATACCACTGTTGGTACAAGAGGTCATACCCCATTCACGATAAAGTGGACTTGGTACTAATTGTTTACCATACCACTGTTGGTACTAGAGGTCATACCTCATTCACGATAAAGTGGACTTGGTACTAATTGTTTACCATATCACTGTTGGTACTAGAGGTCATACCCCATTCACGATAAAGTGGACTTAGTACTAATTGTTTACCATATCACAGTTGGTACTACAGGTCATACCTCATTCACGATAAAGTAGACTTGGTACTAATTGTTTACCCTATCACAGTTGGTACTAGAGGTCATACCTCATTCACGATAAAGTGGACTTGGTACTAATTGTTTACCATATCACAGTTGGTACTAGAGGTCATACCTCATTCACGATAAAGTGGACTTGGTACTAATTGTTTACCATATCACAGTTGGTACTAGAGGTCATACCTCATTCACGATAAAGTGGACTTAGTACTAATTGTTTACCATACCACTGTTGGTACAAGAGGTCATACCCCATTCACGATAAAGTGGACTTGGTACTAATTGTTTACCATACCACTGTTGGTACTAGAGGTCATACCTCATTCACGATAAAGTGGACTTGGTACTAATTGTTTACCATATCACTGTTGGTACTAGAGGTCATACCCCATTCACGATAAAGTGGACTTAGTACTAATTGTTTACCATATCACAGTTGGTACTACAGGTCATACCTCATTCACGATAAAGTGGACTTGGTACTAATTGTTTACCCTATCACAGTTGGTACTAGAGGTCATACCTCATTCACGATAAAGTGGACTTGGTACTAATTGTTTACCATATCACAGTTGGTACTAGAGGTCATACCTCATTCATGATAAAGTGGACTTAGTACTAATTGTTTACCATATCACAGTTGGTACTAGAGGTCATACCCCATTCATGATAAAGTGGACTTAGTACTAATTGTTTACCATATCACAGTTGGTACTACAGGTCATACCTCATTCACGATAAAGTGGACTTGGTACTAATTGTTTACCATATCACAGTTGGTACTAGAGGTCATACCTCATTCACGATAAAGTGGACTTGGTACTAATTGTTTACCATATCACAGTTGGTACTACAGGTCATACCTCATTCACGATAAAGTGGACTTGGTACTAATTGTTTACCATATCACAGTTGGTACTAGAGGTCATACCTCATTCACGATAAAGTGGACTTAGTACTAATTGTTTACCATATCACAGTTGGTACTACAGGTCATACAACATTCATGATAAAGTGGACTTAGTACTAATTGTTTACCATATCACAGTTGGTACTAGAGGTCATACCCCATTCATGATAAAGTGGACTTAGTACTAATTGTTTACCATATCACTGTTGGTACTAGAGGTCATACCCCATTCATGATAAAGTGGACTTAGTACTAATTGTTTACCATATCACAGTTGGTACTACAGGTCATACCTCATTCACGATAAAGTGGACTTGGTACTAATTGTTTACCATACCACTGTTGGTACTAGAGGTCATACCTCATTCACGATAAAGTGGACTTGGTACTAATTGTTTACCATATCACTGTTGGTACTAGAGGTCATACCCCATTCACGATAAAGTGGACTTAGTACTAATTGTTTACCATATCACAGTTGGTACTACAGGTCATACCTCATTCACGATAAAGTGGACTTGGTACTAATTGTTTACCATACCACTGTTGGTACTAGAGGTCATACCCCATTCACGATAAAGTGGACTTGGTACTAATTGTTTACCATACCACTGTTGGTACTAGAGGTCATACCCCATTCACGATAAAGTGGACTTGGTACTAATTGTTTACCATACCACTGTTGGTACTACAGGTCATACCTCATTCACGATAAAGTGGACTTAGTACTAATTGTTTACCCTATCACAGTTGGTACTAGAGGTCATACCTCATTCATGATAAAGTGGACTTAGTACTAATTGTTTACCATATCACAGTTGGTACTAGAGGTCATACCCCATTCATGATAAAGTGGACTTAGTACTAATTGTTTACCATATCACAGTTGGTACTAGAGGTCATACCTCATTCATGATAAAGTGGACTTAGTACTAATTGTTTACCATATCACAGTTGGTACTAGAGGTCATACCCCATTCATGATAAAGTGGACTTGGTACTAATTGTTTACCATATCACAGTTGGTACTAGAGGTCATACCTCATTCACGATAAAGTGGACTTGGTACTAATTGTTTACCATATCACTGTTGGTACTAGAGGTCATACCCCATTCACGATAAAGTGGACTTAGTACTAATTGTTTACCATATCACAGTTGGTACTACAGGTCATACCTCATTCATGATAAAGTGGACTTAGTACTAATTGTTTACCATATCACAGTTGGTACTAGAGGTCATACCTCATTCACGATAAAGTGGACTTAGTACTAATTGTTTACCATATCACTGTTGGTACTAGAGGTCATACCCCATTCACGATAAAGTGGACTTAGTACTAATTGTTTACCATATCACTGTTGGTACTAGAGGTCATACCCCATTCACGATAAAGTGGACTTAGTACTAATTGTTTACCATATCACAGTTGGTACTAGAGGTCATACCCCATTCACGATAAAGTGGACTTAGTACTAATTGTTTACCATATCACTGTTGGTACTAGAGGTCATACCCCATTCACGATAAAGTGGACTTAGTACTAATTGTTTACCATATCACTGTTGGTACTACAGGTCATACAACATTCACGATAAAGTGGACTTGGTACTAATTGTTTACCATATAACAGTTGGTACTAGAGGTCATACCTCATTCACGATAAAGTGGACTTAGTACTAATTGTTTACCATATCACTGTTGGTACTACAGGTCATACAACATTCACGATAAAGTGGACTTGGTACTAATTGTTTACCATATCACAGTTGGTACTAGAGGTCATACCTCATTCACGATAAAGTGGACTTGGTACTAATTGTTTACCATATAACAGTTGGTACTAGAGGTCATACCTCATTCACGATAAAGTGGACTTGGTACTAATTGTTTACCATATAACAGTTGGTACTAGAGGTCATACAACATTCATGATAAAGTGGACTTAGTACTAATTGTTTACCATATCACAGTTGGTACTACAGGTCATACCTCATTCATGATAAAGTGGACTTGGTACTAATTGTTTACCATATCACAGTTGGTACTAGAGGTCATACTCCATTCATGATAAAGTGGACTTAGTACTAATTGTTTACCATATCACAGTTGGTACTAGAGGTCATACCACATTCATGATAAAGTGGACTTAGTACTAATTGTTTACCCTATCACAGTTGGTACTAGAGGTCATACTCCATTCATGATAAAGTGGACTTAGTACTAATTGTTTACCATATCACAGTTGGTACTAGAGGTCATACCACATTCATGATAAAGTGGACTTAGTACTAATTGTTTACCCTATCACAGTTGGTACTAGAGGTCATACTCCATTCATGATAAAGTGGACTTAGTACTAATTGTTTACCATATCACAGTTGGTACTAGAGGTCATACCTCATTCATGATAAAGTGGACTTGGTACTAATTGTTTACCATATCACTGTTGGTACTAGAGGTCATACCCCATTCATGATAAAGTGGACTTAGTACTAATTGTTTACCATATAACAGTTGGTACTAGAGGTCATACCTCATTCACGATAAAGTGGACTTGGTACTAATTGTTTACCATATAACAGTTGGTACTAGAGGTCATACAACATTCATGATAAAGTGGACTTAGTACTAATTGTTTACCATATCACAGTTGGTACTACAGGTCATACCTCATTCATGATAAAGTGGACTTGGTACTAATTGTTTACCATATCACAGTTGGTACTAGAGGTCATACTCCATTCATGATAAAGTGGACTTAGTACTAATTGTTTACCATATCACAGTTGGTACTAGAGGTCATACCACATTCATGATAAAGTGGACTTAGTACTAATTGTTTACCCTATCACAGTTGGTACTAGAGGTCATACTCCATTCATGATAAAGTGGACTTAGTACTAATTGTTTACCATATCACAGTTGGTACTAGAGGTCATACCACATTCATGATAAAGTGGACTTAGTACTAATTGTTTACCCTATCACAGTTGGTACTAGAGGTCATACCCCATTCACGATAAAGTGGACTTAGTACTAATTGTTTACCATATCACAGTTGGTACTAGAGGTCATACCCCATTCACGATAAAGTGGACTTAGTACTAATTGTTTACCATATCACAGTTGGTACTAGAGGTCATACCACATTCATGATAAAGTGGACTTAGTACTAATTGTTTACCCTATCACAGTTGGTACTAGAGGTCATACTCCATTCATGATAAAGTGGACTTAGTACTAATTGTTTACCATATCACAGTTGGTACTAGAGGTCATACCCCATTCACGATAAAGTGGACTTAGTACTAATTGTTTACCATATCACAGTTGGTACTAGAGGTCATACCCCATTCACGATAAAGTGGACTTAGTACTAATTGTTTACCATATCACAGTTGGTACTAGAGGTCATACCACATTCATGATAAAGTGGACTTAGTACTAATTGTTTACCCTATCACAGTTGGTACTAGAGGTCATACTCCATTCATGATAAAGTGGACTTAGTACTAATTGTTTACCATATCACAGTTGGTACTAGAGGTCATACTCCATTCATGATAAAGTGGACTTAGTACTAATTGTTTACCATATCACAGTTGGTACTAGAGGTCATACTCCATTCATGATAAAGTGGACTTAGTACTAATTGTTTACCCTATCACAGTTGGTACTAGAGGTCATACCCCATTCACGATAAAGTGGACTTAGTACTAATTGTTTACCATATCACAGTTGGTACTAGAGGTCATACCCCATTCACGATAAAGTGGACTTAGTACTAATTGTTTACCATATCACAGTTGGTACTAGAGGTCATACCACATTCATGATAAAGTGGACTTAGTACTAATTGTTTACCCTATCACAGTTGGTACTAGAGGTCATACTCCATTCATGATAAAGTGGACTTGGTACTAATTGTTTACCCTATCACAGTTGGTACTAGAGGTCATACCCCATTCATGATAAAGTGGACTTGGTACTAATTGTTTACCATATCACAGTTGGTACTACAGGTCATACCTCATTCATGATAAAGTGGACTTAGTACTAATTGTTTACCATATCACAGTTGGTACTAGAGGTCATACCCCATTCACGATAAAGTGGACTTAGTACTAATTGTTTACCATATCACAGTTGGTACTAGAGGTCATACCACATTCACGATAAAGTAGACTTAGTACTAATTGTTTACCATATCACAGTTGGTACTAGAGGTCATACCACATTCATGATAAAGTAGACTTAGTACTAATTGTTTACCATATCACAGTTGGTACTAGAGGTCATACCACATTCATGATAAAGTAGACTTAGTACTAATTGTTTACCATATCACAGTTGGTACTAGAGGTCATACCACATTCACGATAAAGTGGACTTAGTACTAATTGTTTACCATATCACAGTTGGTACTACAGGTCATACCTCATTCACGATAAAGTGGACTTGGTACTAATTGTTTACCATATCACAGTTGGTACTAGAGGTCATACAACATTCACGATAAAGTGGACTTAGTACTAATTGTTTAATATATCACAGTTGGTACTAGAGGTCATACCACATTCATGATAAAGCTTTTATATTTTACACAACATGTTGTAACGATTGTAAAAACAATACAGTTGTAGCTCATCTCAAAGTGCAGAGAATAGCTCCAAACCATCTAGATTGTAAAATATTTTAAAAAGCATAAACTTGTTTAGTAAATCAATTTCTCTTGCTTGTGTAGATGCAGTGACAGATTGGGAGGCAAAGAAGAAAGAATTAGAGAGTCTGAAACAAGCAATGTAGGTTTTACATGTAGTGACAACATGATATTGGACGCATAATCATTTCTTTTTTCTTGGATCACCTTAGTCTGAGGCTCAATTTGATTTATTGGGATCACTCTTTGTCCATTGTCCGTCCATCATCCGTCATTAGCCACTTCTTCAAACGACTTCTTCTCAGAAACCGCTTTGTCAATTTTGACCAAACTTCACATTGGTGATCCTTAGGTCGGTGGTTTTCAATTTTTTTAAAATTAGGTCAACACCACATCCAGAATGGTTGCTGTTACTATACAGTAAAAATATCGAGGTATGAAATTCATATTTTACATATGTGCCACATATGTAATCTACGCATGTATTTCTTATGAAAGTAACACGTGTAATACATATGAAAAATAGTTTTTACTAAACAACATTTTTCCTTTGATATATAGAAGGTTGAAACCCTAAAAAATTTTCTTTTCAAGAACCACTTAACAGATGTTGACAGTTCTTGTCTCGCCTTTTCGAAGAAAAAAAGAGACATAGATGTTGCTTTTCCGGCGGCGGCGGTGGCGTCAACATTCAAGTTTTGCGTTTAGGTCATTTTCTCACAAACTGTATGCACTAGACCTTTCAAACTTTGCTTATAGTTGTATCATGGGTGGTACATCGCAATGTGACAAAGCAAATGTGGAAGTGACCTTGACCCTCCAAGCAAAGGGCAGATAACTTACTAATTTTTAGGTTCAACTTTTGCGTTAAGGTAGATTTTTCACAAACTGTATGCACTAGACCTTTCAAACTTTGCTTATAGTTGTATCTTGGGCGGTACATGGCAACGTGACAAAGCAAATGTGGAAGTGACCTTGACTCTCCAAGCAAAGGGCAGATAACAATATTTTTTAGGTTCAACTTTTGCGTTTAGGTCACTTTCACAAACTGTATGCACTAGGCCTTTCAAACTTTGCTTATAGTTGTATCTTGAGTGGTACACTGCAACGTGACAAAGCAAATGTGGATGTGACCTTCACCATCCAAGCAAAGGGCAGATAACTTTAATTGTTACATTTACATCACTTTGTCATGAACTAGAATTATGCGCTAGATGTTTTAAACCTAATTTATAGTTTAATCTTTGGAAGAAAACATATTCTATTTTGACACAGTTGTGTCTTCGGTAGTGCATCTTTTTTTTTGGATGCATGTATTTTATCTATGACCTTGACCTACTTTTTGGAGCTGATGATTTTACTGGCCAAAGGCCTTCATTTTTCATCCGATCTTTACCAATCTTTACCAGATTGTTAATATCAATGAAAGCTCGCACAAATTCGAAAACCAGCCAGATCGGACCAATAACAGCGGAGTTATGATCCTTGATTGAGTTAAAAATGCTATATTTTGCCTCGTTAATACGATGGGCTTTCATTTTTCATCTGATCTTTACCAAACTTTACCAGATGTTTTGCTTTTTTTTTTTATTATTAGTATATATATATATGTTTTTTTATTTATTTTTAATAGATATATATATTTATTTATTTTTTTAATTTTTTTTTTTTTTTAATTTTTTTAAATTGAGTTATTTCATTATTTTTTATTATTATTATTTTTTTTGATATTAACGCCTTGTTAGCAGGAAGCATTGCTGTGCCTATTGCATTTTCTTTCCAGTTCGTTGATTTTTGATGGAGTTACGGCCCCTTGACATTTTTTTTTTAATATCTTGTCGGCGCTACTCGTCCTAAACACCTTGTTGGATTTCGACGAAACTTGGCAGGAAGCATCGGTAAGATGTCTAGTTGTGCATGTCGCGCTTTTGTTCCAGTTTGCTGATTTATGACAGAGTTATGGCACTTTGACATTTTTACTTTAAATTTCTTGTCGGCGCTACTCCTCCTAAACGGCTTGTTGGATTTCTACAAAATTTGGCAGGAAGCCTCAGTATGATGTCTAGTTGTGCAAAGCATGGTATATCAATGAAATTTTGGACAAGTTCGAAAACCAGCTAGATCTAGTTAGTAACGACAGGTTATGGCCCTTGATTTGGTGAAAATGCTATATTGTATTTTCCTTTGTTAAATCTGTAGTTACTTCATTTTTGTCTGATCTTTATCATATTTGTTTAGAATGTTAAAATAATAACACCCTCACCACCCCCCCCTGTTGTTTTTGCAATGTTTTAAAAAGAGTACTGATGGGAATTTTATGTCGACAACCCTTGATATAAGAGCCGTTTTAGCCAGTAGAGCATCAACAGGCCGTCTTGGGCCTCTTATGGGATGGTGTGTTGTCAGTCGTCCGTCCGTCCGTTGTCCGTCCGTCGTCCGTTAAATTTTGTTTTGTTAAGAGGATAGGGCCTTCATTTTTTATCCGATCTTTACCAAACTTTAATAGATTGTTAATATCAATGAAAGCTCGGACAAGTTCGAAAACCAGCCAGATCGGACCAGTATCAGTGGAGTTATGGCCCTTGATTTAGTTAAAAATGCTATATTTTGCCTCGTTAAGATGATAGGGCCTTCATTTTTCATCCTATCTTTATCAAACTCTACCACATTGTTAATATCAATAAAAGCTCGGACAAGTTAAGACGATAGGGTCTTCATTTTTCATCCGATCTTTACCAAACGTTGCCAGATTGTTAATATCAATGAAAGTTGCCAGATTGTTAATATCAATGAAAGCTTGAACAAGTTCGAAAACCAGCAAGATCGGACCAGCAACAGCGGAGTTATGGCCCTTGATTTAGTTAAAAATGCTATATTACGATAGAGCCTTCGTTTTTCGTCCGATCTTTACCAAACTTTACCAGATTGTTAATATAAATGAAAGCTCGGAAAAATTTGAAAACCAACCAGATTGCACCAGAACAGCGGAGTTATGGCCCTTGATTAGTTAAATATGCTATATTTTGCCTCGTTAATACGATAGGGCTTTCATTTTTCATTCAATCTTTACCAAACTTTACCAGATTGTTACTATCAATGAAACTCCAACAAATTTCAATACCAGCCAGATTGGACCATTTACACCGGAGTTATGGCCCTTGATTTTCTGAAATATGCTATATTTTGGCCTCATTAAGAAGAAAGGGCCTTCATTTTGCCAGATTTCAGTGAAACTTTTCAAGGATGATCAGTACCAGGCCTAGTTGTACATTCGTCACCGTGTTCTGGTTGAATGATTTTGGCGGAGTTATGTCCCTTTAAAGGTTTTAATACACAAACTTTGTCTGGACTAGTTCTCCTGAACGTCTCCTCACATTTCAACCAAAATTTACAGGGATGATCAGCGCCAAGCATAGTTGTGCATATCATCGTCGCGTTCCAGTTAACAGATTTTTGGTGGAGTTATGGCCCTTTAAAGGTTTCTGATACACAAACATTTTCCGGGCTAGTTCTCCTGAACCCCTGGCTGGATTTTAACGAAACTTGACAAGGATGATCAGTATCAGGTCTAGTTATGCAAATCATTGCCGTGTTCCGGTTGAATGATTTTTGGCAGAGTTATGACCCTTTAAAGGTTTTAATACACAAACTTTGTCTGGACTAGTTCTCCTGAACGCCTCCCCACATTTCAACGAAACTTAACAGGATGATCAGCAGCAAGCATAGTTGTGCATATCATCGTGGCATTCCGGTTAACAGATTTTTGATGGAGTTATGGCCCTTTAAAGGTTTTTGATACACAAACATTTTCCGGGCTAGTTCTCCTGAACCCCTGACTGGATTTTACCAAAACTTAAAAAGGATGATCAGTATCAAGCCTAGTTGTGCATATCTTCGCCATATTCGGGTTGAATGATTTTTGGCAGAGTTATGGCCCTTTAAAGGTTTTAATAGCCAAACGTTGTCCAGATTAGTCTCTTCTGAACTCCTTGCTGCATTTCAACGAAACTTGATGGGGATGATCAGTACCAAGCCTAGTTGCACCTGTCATTGCCGTGTTTTGGTTGAATGAATTTAGGCAGAGTTATGACCCCTTAAAGGTTTTAATACACTAACTTTGTACAGACTAGTTCTCCTGAACCTCTGGCTAGATTTCAGCGAAACTTGTCAGGGACAATCAGTACCAAGCCTAGTTGCGTATATCTTCACCATGTTCTGGTTGAAGATATTTGAACGAGTTATGGCCCCTTATACATAAACTTTATCTAGAGCCAGTAGAGCGTCCACAGGCCCTCTTAGGCCTCTTGTTAGCTCTACTGGCCAAGGGCCAGCAGAGCTTATGGGATGCTGTGTTGTCCGTCGTCCGTCGTCTGTCTGTCGTCTGTCTGTCTGTCGTCCGTTAACTTTTCTTCAAACGACTTCTCCTCAGAAACCGCTTGGCTAATTTTGACCAAACTTCACGTGGATGATCCTTAGATGAATGCTTTTTAGATTTGTTAAAATTAGGTCAACGCTACATCCAAGATGGCTGCCATTACCATATATGGTCGAAACCTTAAAAAATCTTCTTCTCCAGAACCGCTGGACAGATTTCAACAGTTTTTCTTTTAAAATGATCGCCAACGCCTAGACTATCAAGTTTGTTCAAATAAAGTCCCCGGGGTCAAAAATGGCTGTGCCCCGGGGGTCCAAAATTTGTATATTGAGGTTTTGCATGTTTTTCATATAGACATATAGGAAAAAACTTTAAAAAATCTTCTTCTCTGAAACCACAAGGCACAGAGCTCTCATGTATTACATGTAGCATCAGCTTATGGTCCTCTACTAAGTTTGTTCAAATGGTGACCCGGGGGTCAAATTTGTCCCCGCCCCGAGGGTCACAGTTTTACATAGACTTATATAGGATTTTTTTTTTAAAAATCTTCTTCTCACCAACTACAAGAGTCAGAGGTTTGATATGTTACATTTATTATAAGCTTATGGTCCTTTACCAAGTTTGTTCAAATAGTGACCCTGTGGTCACATTTGGTCCCGCCCCAAGGGTCACGTTTTACATAGACATGTATAGGGAAAAACTTAAAAAATCTTCTTCTCTGAAACTGCAAGAGTCAGAGGTTTAATATTTTGCTGTTGCTATAAGCTTATGGTCCTTTACCTATTTTGTTCAAATGGGGACCCTGGGGTCACATCTGGCCCTGCCCCGGGGATTCACAGTTTTACATAAATGCTTGTAGAGGGAAAAACTGGAAAAAAAAATCTTCTCTGGAACTGCAAGAGCCAGAGGTTTAATATTTTGCATTTGCTAAAAGCTTATGGTCCTTTACCAAGTTTGTTCAAATGGTGACCCTGGGGTCACATTTGGCCCCGCCCCAAGGGTCACATGTTTTACATAGACATGTATAGGGAAAAACTTAAAAAATCTTCTTCTCTGAAACTGCAAGAGCCAGAGGTTTAATATTTTGCTGTTGCTATAAGCTTATGGTCCTTTACCAATTTTGTTCAAATGGGGACCCTGGGGTCACATCTGGCCCCGCCCCGGGGGTCACAGTTTTACATAAATGCTTGTATAGGGAAAAACTGAAAAAAATCTACTTCTCTGGAACTGCAAGAGCCAGAGGTTTAATATTTTGCATTTGCTGTAAGTTTATGGTCCTTTACCAAGTTTGTTCAAATGGTAACCCTCGGGTCATATTTGACCCCGCCCCAAGGGTCACATGTTTTTTGTTGTTTTTAGCTCTACTGGCCGAAGGCCAGCAGAGCTTATGGGATGACGAGTTGTCCGTCGTCCGTCCGTCCGTCGTCCGGCGTCCGGCGTCCGTCGTCCGTCGTTAACTTTTGTCTTGTTACCACCATAGGGCCTTCATTTTTTTATCGATCTTTACCAAACTTTAACAGGTTGTTAATATCAATGAAAGCTCGGACAAGTTCGAAAACCAGCCAGATCGGAATAATTTCACCGCAGTTATGGCCCTTGTTTTGCTGAAAAATGCCATATTAGGCCTTGTGACCACTCTAGCACCTTCATTTATTATTTGATCGTTACCAAACTTGCACAGATTGTTAATATCAATGAAAGCTCGGACAAGTTCGAAAACCAGCCAAATCGGATCAGTAACACCGGAGTTATGGCCCTTGTTTTTTCTGAAAATTCCTATTTTCTGGCTTGTGAACGCTCTAGCACCTTCATTTATTATTTGATTGTTACCAAACTTGCACAGATTGTTAATACCAATTATAGCTTGGAAAAGTTCGAAAATCAGCTGAATTGGGTCAGTAACACCAGAGTTATGGCCCTTGTTTTTTCTGAAAAAGGCCATTTTCTGCCTTCTGAACACTCTAGCACCTTCATTTATTATTTGATCTTTACTAAACTTGCACAGCTTGTTAATATCAATGAAAGCTCGAACAAGTTTGAAAACCAGCTAAATCGGATCAGTAACACCGGAGTTATGGCCCTTGTTTTTTCTGAAAAATGCTATTTTCTGCCTTGTGAACACTCTAGGGCCTTTAATATTAATCGGATCTTTACTTAACTTTGCCAGTGTCTTTATGTCAATGAAAGCTTGAACAAGTTTAGAAAAACAGCAAGATCAAAATAATTTCAACGGAGTTATGGCCCTTGGTTTGCTGAAAATGCCATATTAAGCCCTGTGAACACTCTAGCACCTTCATTTATTATTTGATCTTTACCAGACTTGCACAGATTGTTAATATCAATGAAAGTTCGGACAAGTTCGAAAACCAGCTAGATCGGACTGTTAACAGTGGAGTTATTGCCCTTGATTTAGTTAAAAATGCTATATTTTTCCTCGTTAAGACGATAGGGGCTTCATTGTTCATCCGATCTTTACCAAACTTTATTAGATTGTTAATGTTAATGAAAGCTCGGACAAGTTTGAAAACCAGCCAGATTGGACCAGTATTGGCGGAGTTATGGCCCTTGATTTAGTTAAAAATGCTAAGGTTTGCCTCGTTAAGACGATAGGGCCTTCATCTTTCACTCGATCTTTACCAAAACTCACCACATTGTTAATGTCGTTGAAAGCTCAAACAAGTTCGAAAACCAGCCATACCAGACCAGTAACAGCGGAGTTATGGCCCTTGATTGAATTAAAAATGCTATATTTTGCCTCGTTAAGACGATAGGAGCTTCATTGTTCATCCGATCTTTACCAAATTTTATCAGATTGTTAATATCAATGAAAGCTCGGACAAGTTTGAAGACCATTTCATATTGGACTAGTAACAGCGGAGTTATGGCCCTTGATTTAGTTCAAAATGCTATATTTTGCCTCGTTAAGATGATAGGGGCTTCATTGTTCATCCGATCTTTACCAAACTTTACCATCTTGTTAATATCAATGAAAGCTCAGATAAGTTTGAAAACCAGTCAGATCGGACTAGTAACAGTGGAGTTATGGCCCTTGATTTGGTTAAAAAAGGCTATATTTTGCCTCGTTAAGAAGATAGGATCTTCATTTTTCATCCGATCTTTACCAAAAATTACCAGATTGTTAATATCAATGAAAGCTTGGACAAGTTCGAAAACAGCCAGATCGGACTAGCAACAGCAGAGTTATGGCCCTTGATTTAGTTAAAAATGCTATATTTTGCCTTGTTAATACGATAGGGTCTTCATTTTTCATCCGATCTTTACCAAACTTTACCAGATTGTTACTGTCAATGAAAACTCAGACAAGTTTGAAAAACAGCCAGATTGGACCAGTAACAGCGGAGTTATGGCCCTTGATTTAGTTAAAAATACTATATTTTGCCTTGTTAATACGATAGGGTCTTCATTTTTCATCCGATCTTTACCAAACTTTACCAGATTGTTACTATCAATGAAAGCTCCGACAATTTTGAAAACCAGCCAGATTAAACCATTTACACCGGAGTTATTGCCCTTGATTTTATTTTCTGAAATATGCTATATTTTGGCCTCATTAAGAAGAAAGGGCCTTCATTTGGCCAAATTTCATTGAAATTGTTCAAGGATGATCAGTACCAAGCCTAGTTGTACATATCGTCACTACATTCCAGTTGAATGATTTTGGCGGAGTTATGTCCCTTTAAAGATTTTAATAAACAAACTTTGTCCTGACTAGTTTTCCTGAACCCCTGGCCGGATTTAAACAAAACTTTTTAGGGATGATCAGTTCCAGGTCTAGTTGTGCAAATCTTTGCCGTGTTCCGGTTGAAAGAAATTTGGCAGAGTTATGGCCCTTTAAAGATTTTAATACACAAACTTTGTCTGGACTATTCTCCTGAACGTCTCCCCACATTTCAACGAAACTTTACAGGGCTGATCAGCACCAAGCTTAGTTGTGCATATCATCGTCGCATTCCGGTTAACAGATTTTTGGTGGAATTATGGCCCTTTAAAGGTTTTTGATACACAAACATTTTCCGGGCTAGTTTTCCTGAACCCCTGGCTGGATTTTAACGAAACTTGACAAGGATGATCATTTTTAAGTCTAGTTTTGCATATCATTGCCATATTCGGGTTGAATGATTTTTGTCAGAGTTATAGGTTTTAATAGAGAAACCAGATTAGTCTGTTCTGAACTCCTTACTGGATTTCAACGAATCTTGATGGGGATGATCAGTACAAAGCCTAGTTGCACCTATCATTGCCGTGTTCTGGTTGAATGAATTTTGGCAGAGTTATGGCCCTTTTAAAGTTTTAATACACTAACTTTGTACAGACTAGTTTTCCTGAATCTCTGGCTGGATTTCAATGAAACTTGTCAGGGACAATCAGTACCAAGCCTAGTTGCCTATGTCATCACCATGTTCTGGTTGAACGATATTTGAAAGAGTTATGGCCCCTTGTGCATAAACTTTATCTTTAGCCAGTAGAGCGTCCACAGGCCCTCTTGGGCCTCTTGTTTTTTAATTATTTTTTTTTTATTTTTATTTTTTATTTTTATTTTTTTATTTTTAAATATCTTCTTTTTTTTTTGAAAGGACAAGGTATGATAAGGGGGTATTTTGGCCCCCAATATATTCGAAATGCAAAAGAATAATATTTACATATAATCTGTTGTGCATATTGAAGTAAATTGATCATATTCTGTCTTCAAAATATATTTTTATTTATTTTATTTATCTAGAAGATTTAATATGGTCTCAGAAAACGGTATTGTTTGGTAATTTTGTTATATTTTGTAGATTTTGGACCTTTGTGGGCAAGAATTTGATCCTAAAAATATAGAGCGCACCTCCGAGCACACACAGTTTTTTGGCTGATGATACATTCCTATCAAGTACCTGTTTCAACAAAAAATCAGCTGTGCTCGAGGGTGCGCTCTGTGTTTCCAAGACCAAAAACTGATCGAAAACTGCTAAAAATTAACAAAAATGTCATGCCTTCACACGTGCTTATATTGAGTTTTAATATTGATTCAGTTCATTTGTAGCTAAATTAGATGTTCAAAACTTGTGCATTAAAACTTTCAATATTGGGGGCCAATTTTGTCCTTTATCATACCTAGTCCTTTGTTTGAATTTTTTTTTTTTTTTTTTTTTTTGAATTTTTTTTTTTTGAATTTTTTTTTTTTATTTTTTTTGAATTTTTTAGCTCTATGTTCGACCAGTCGGACCAGTAACAGAGGTGTTCTTGATTTAGTTAAACATGCTATATGTTGCCTCGTTAATACGGTTGGGCCTTCATTTTTCATCTGATCTTTACCAAACTTTACCAGATTCTTTAGTTATGGCCCTTGATTTAGTTAAAAAGCTGTTTTTTGCCCGAAACTTTCAAAAAAACGTAAATGGCAGTCACTCACTTCATTGATGTTATAAGAGCCATGTTAGCCAGTAGAGCGTCCACAGGCCCTCTTGGGCCTCTTGTTTTTAATAGAATGGCATTTTGTTTTAAACAAATGCACCTAAATGTCATCTCAGCAAACGGCAAACTCGATTGTTTTTAGTTACTAAAATGTTTACAAACTTTCATTTAAGCATCATTGACCTTTTTATTTTTATGTCCAGCCCCCGTTAGGCGAGACATGTGAATCCACAGATTTCTTGTGTTAAAATGTCATCTCTGAAACCACAAGGCACAGAACTCTCATATGTTTCATGTAGCTTGGAATTGTCCCTTTCAGATTTGTGTTGTTCATGCCCATCCCTCGTCCAACATAACCACTGGGACAAAAACTGGATCAAATTGAAATATCGTGTAAATGTTCCTTTGTTTGGGCTCTATCAAGTTTGTGTTTTATGCCCCTTTTGCCAAAGACGCAGTAGTATAAAGTGATTGTCACATTTCCAAACCCAGGTTCATACCTTCAAGGTCCATATAAGCCCAGTCTAAGCTTACATTCTGGTGATCGCCTTGAGGCCCCTGGGCCTGGTGTTGAAGGTCCATATAAGCCCTTACATTCAGGTGATCACCTTGAGGCCCCTGGGCCTGGTGTGAAGGTCCATATAAGCCGCCCTTACATTCAAGTGATCGCCTTGAGGCTCCTGGGTTTGGTGTTTAGGGTCCATATAAGCCCTTACATTGAGGTGATCACCTTGAGGCCACTGGGCCTGGTGTTGAAGGTCCATATAAGCCCTTTCATTCAGGTGATCGCCTTGGGGCCTCTGAGCCTGGTGTTTGTTATACCTTTTTATTATTTAATATATCCGTTTCGTAAACTTAAAACACTGATACTGTCTTTTTAAGAGATTTTCAAAGCACAAGCGTAGGCTTATTAGCTCTACTGATCAGAGATCAGCAGATCAGCAGAGCTTATGCCGTGGTGCGGCGTCCGGCGTCCGTCCGTCCGTCTGTCCGTTAACTTTTATTTGTAGCAAATACTCCTCTGAAACTACTGGATGGATATACATAAAACTTTACAGAAATGTTGCCCATGAAGTCTAGTTGATCCTAGCAAAAATTCATGTTGATGTGAAATCCAAGATGGCCGCCAAAGCTAAAAATAGATTTTTTAAATACAAGTTTGTAGCGACTACTTCTTGAAAACTATAAGTGATATTGATATGGGACTTTTTCTAAAATGATCAGCATGACATGATGTTGGTCCTTGTCGAAAATCGTTTTGATTTGACGTTAAACATGGCTGCCAGCGGCCATCTTTGTTTACATAGAGTTATATAATGAAAACTTGTAGCGACTACTCCTCTGAAACTACTTGACGGATTTTCATGAAACTTCACAGGAATGTTGCTCTTGATGTCTAATTGATCCTAGCAAAATTTCAGGTCGGCCGGAAATTCAAAATGGCCGCCACGGCTAAAAATACATTTTCAAAATACAAGTTTGTAGCGACTACTTCTTGAAAACTATAAGTGATATTGATATGGGACTTTTTCTAAAATGATCAGCATGACATGATGTTGGTCCGTATCAAAAATCGTTTTGATTCGACGTTAAACGTGGCTGCCAGCGGCCATCTTTGTTTACATAGAGTTATATTGTAAAAACTTGTAGCGACTACTCCTCTGAAACTACTTGGCGGATTTTCATGAAACTTTACAGGAATGTTGCTCTTAATGTCTAATTGATCCTAGCAAAATTTCAGATCGGCCAGAAATTCAAGATGGCTGCCACAGTTAAAAATAGATTTTTAGCTCTACTGGCCGAAGGCCAGCAGAGCTTATGGGATGGCGAGTTGTCCGTCGTCCGTCCGTCGTCCGTCGTCTGTCGTTAACTTTTGTCTTGTTACCACAATAGGGCCTTCATTTTTCATCCGATCTTTACCAAACTTTAACAGGTTGTTAATATCAATGAAAGCTCGGACAAGTTCGAAAACCAGCCAGATCGAAATAATTTCATCGGAGTTATGGCCCTTGTTTTGCTGGAAAATGCCATATTAAGCCTTGTGAACACTCTAGGACCTTCATTTATTATTTGATCTTTACCAAACTTGCACAGATTGTTAAAATCAATGAAAGCTCGGACAAGTTCGAAAACCATTCACAGAGAAGTTATGGCTCTTGATTTAGTTAAAAATGCTATATTTTGCCTTGTAATACGGTAGGGCCTTCATTTTTCATCTGATCATTACTAAACTTTACCAGATTCTTTAGTTATGGCCTTTGATTTAGTTAAAAAGCTGTTTTTTGCTCGAAACTTTTAAGAAAACATAAATAGCAGTCACTCGCTTCATTGATATTATAAAAGCCATGTTAGCAAGTAGAGCGTCCACAGGCCCTCTTGGGCCTCTTGTTAAAAAATAAGTTTGTAGAGACTACTCCTTGAAAACTATAAGTGATATTGATATGGGACTTTTTCTAAAATGATCAGCATGACATGATGGTTATCCGAGTCGAACATTATTTTGATTCGACATTAAACATGGCTGCCAGTGGCCATCTTTGTTTACATAGAGTTATATAATGAAAACTTGTAGCGACTACTCCTCTGAAACTACTTGACGGATTTTCATGAAACTTCACAGAAATGTTGCTCTTGATGTCTAATTGATCCTAGCAAAATTTCAGGTCGGCCGGAAATTCAAGATGGCCGTCATGGCTAAAAATAGATTTTCAAAATGCAAGTTTGTAGCGACTACTTCTTGAAAACTATAAGTGATATTGATATGGGACTTTTTCTAAAATGATCAGCATTACATGATGTTGGTCCTTGTCAAAAATCATTTTGATTCGATGTTAAACATGGCTGTCAGCGGCCATCTTTGTTTACATAGAATTATATAATGAAAACTTGTAGCGACTACTCCTCTGAAACTACTTGACGGATTTTCATGAACTTCACAGGAATGTTGCCCTTGATGTCTAATTGATCCTAGCAAAATTTCAGGTCGGCCGGAAATTCAAGATGGCTGCCACGGCTAAAAATACATTTTCAAAAAACAAGTTTGTAGCGACTACTTCCTGAAATCAAAATCAATCAGCAGAGCTTCAAGGTCATTGACCTCTTGTTTGTCTTTTTGACTTCTATTTGTTGCTCGAAGTATGTTTTGCTTTAAAGTTATCCGGCCATGTTCATGAACATGTTTATTTAAATCGAAATCAATGCACAACAATAGATGTTTCAATTCACACATTGCAATATCTGTGAAAAGTGAGAATAAGATTTTATTTGATGACACAGAAAACAGGTAAATTAATCCACAGGTAAATGTATCAGTTATCTGGCAATAATTGTGCAGCTATACAATTCAGGTTTACCACATTTCCGGGTGCAGTCATGCAGTGGTAAAAGTAGTAAATATATGTTTCTCTCCGGGACTATCAAGAATTGAATTGAATGTTGTTTAACGGCTCATCAACACAGTATAGGTTATTTAGAGCCGCCCCAGAGAAAGGGGAAGGATACATAGGAATCCGGGAACCTGCCCTACTCCTATTATTGAATAGATTCCTATGGTTCTTTAACGTGCTCAGAGGATAGACCGCCCGGTTTACGTCCCCATCCGACGGACGAGGCTCAGGGAAAGTGTCTTGCCCAAGAACACACCGACGGAACTCAGTGGCACCACGGAGGATTGAACCCGGGGCCTCCGGTTACAAATCCGCCGCGCTACCGACTGAGCCACGCCAGCCCATCAAGAAATGTTCATATAATGTTTAAGAGTTTAATTGATAATACTACAAAAAAGGTGGCCATTTACCTTTAATATGTGTAGACACGCCATATCAGCTCGGTATTAAACTCTTTCCAATATTTGCAGAGATCCTAAAGATATAGTTCGTCCACGGATACCAATGTTGTCATGTATAGAAGCATACAGTGCCACTGAGTCGATAGATGGATTTTTCAGTTCGGCTATCAATGCCATGTCTGTAGCTAACAAGTAAGTATGTCTGCTTGTGCCCGTGACTCCATCTTTCAACAACCCAGACAAAAGACGGCTTTCACGTCATTTCTATCTGTGCCATGTCCGTAGCTCACAGGTTTGTCTATCCATCCATCTATACATTGATTGTTGTATGTCCATCTTTCTATGACTCAGACAATAGACAACTGTCAAAGTATATCTTTCTTTACCATGTCTAGCAAACAAGTAAGTTTCTGTCTGTCCATCCAGCTGTCCATTTGTTCGTCTTACTACTACTCGGACAATAAACAGCTTTATAAGTACTTTTATCATTGACATGTCTGTACGTAGCAATAAGTGTATGTGTCTGTCTGTCCGTCCGTCCGTCTATCTGTTTTGTCTGTCTTTCTCTGTGTTTTGGCTGGCTGGCTGGCTGGCTGGCACAACTCAGAAGATATAGTTCTGCTATAAATGCCATGTCTGTAGCAAACAAGTAAGGGTGTGTTTGAGCTACAAGAACAATAGTAACTGTAAATTCTATTCATTCCGTAGGTGTATATGTGGCTAAGTTTGGCTTTATTTGGCTATTTAGAGAATAGGGAGAACAATAAAAGGGGAGCCACATAAACACAAACTGTATTAAAGCATGTCTGTCTGTCTGTCTGACCATCTGTTGCTGTGTTTACATCTGTCTTCAACTGGCTTTCATATATCTGTTATCAGTGGCATGTCTGTTGCTAACCAGTAGTTGTCTGTTTGTCTGCCTGTCAGTTTGACCACCTGTCCATGTGACTGTATCTTTATATACTTACAGATTCATGGGTCTGTTTTGTTACTGTGTATACTAGTATTTTAAGATCAACATATCTTGAAGGTATCTTTACCTACAGTTGGCGTGTTTTTTTACTGTTTATATTTACAGATCCACACGTCTTCTCACATTCCCTGATTACCTTGTGGTTCAGCTGAAGAAGTTTACAGTAGGAGAAGACTGGGTTCCAAAGAAACTCGGTATGATTTGTTCAAGTACATCATTTAACAGAAAACGCACATGACTAATACTCGTTTTGTAAGGATTATTTGAGAGTTTGGGAAGAAAAATATATTTGTAAATCCAATGACAAATCATCAGTTATTGAAAGGTAGTGTTTTAATGCCCTGCCACGAAAATGAAGCGGGCATATAGTTTTATCCTTGTCCATCCATCTGTTCATATGGAAAAGCTTTACATTCAAGTTTTTTGCTAAGTCCATTTCTTAGACATTGGAACCCATAGAGCTTCCAGATTTTATTATGACAGCAGTATGTTTCTAACAAAAGAAGGTCAAGATGAATGATGGTGACCTACTTTTCGTACTAACAAGTTAATAATCTACATTTATTTTATGTCACTGACGGCACTAACTGGTGCATCCGTGTCCCATGGACACATTTTCTAGATTTAGAAAAGTATTAACCCTTAACCCGCTAAGCACGACTATAATAGCGTCCATTGTAAACCCAGATCAGCCTGCGAGTAATTCATTGTTACACTGGTTTACAATGTTTGGCTGCTGATCAGTCATTTCCCCCCTAAAATGCCTCTTTGTCACATAAATGGAATGGTCCTAATTCAAAGAAGGAACAGTCCATTATAATATATGTAGCGCGTTAAGGGTTAAGCTATGTAAGAGTGGTAGGAATAATGGAGAAAAGATGTCCCATTGTTATCAGACATGAAACTGGAATAAAAAATGATGAACATGTTTTCTTTTTGTAGATGTATCTATAGATGTTCTCCAAGATTTAGACATCTCAGCCTTACGGGGTCATGGTCTGCAACCAGGGGAAGAAGAATTACCAGAGGGACAATCTCAGAAACCACAAGGTAGGTGGTCAGTGGGGATGGATCTTTTAGTTATACAGGCACACAGTCTACAACTACTTGATATTATAAAATGGTCAGAAATATGTTGCTACACAACTACATGATAAGAGGTTGGAAATATGTTAATACACAACTACATGATAAGTGGTCAGAAATATGTTGCTACACAACTCCATGATAAGTGGTCAGAAATATGTTGCTACACAACTACATGATAAGTGGTCAGAAATATGTTACTACACAACTACATGATAAGAGGTTGGAAATATGTTAATACACAACTACATGATAAGAGGTCAGAAATGTGTTACTACACAACTACATGATAAGAGGTCAGAAATATGTTGCTACACAACTACATGATAAGTGGTCAGAAATATGTTACTACACAACTACATGATAAGAGGTTGAAAATATGTTACTACACAACTACCTGATAAGAGGTCAGAAATATGTTACTACACAACTACATGATAAGTGGTCAGAAATATGTTACTACACAACTACATGATAAGAGGTTGGAAATATGTTGCTACACAACTACATGATAAGTGGTCAGAAATATGTTGCTACACAACTACATGATAAGTGGTCAGAAATATGTTGCTACACAACTACATGATAAGTGGTCAGAAATATGTTACTACACAACTACATGATAAGAGGTTGGAAATATGTTAATACACAACTACATGATAAGTGGTCAGAAATATGTTGCTACACAACTACATGATAAGTGGTCAGAAATATGTTGTTACACAACTACATGATAAGTGGTCAGAAATATGTTACTACACAACTACATGATAAGAGGTTGGAAATATGTTAATACACAACTACATGATAAGAGGTCAGAAATGTGTTACTACACAACTACATGATAAGAGGTCAGAAATATGTTGCTACACAACTACATGATAAGTGGTCAGAAATATGTTGCTACACAACTACATGATACGTGGTCAGAAATATGTTACTACACAACTACATGATAAGAGGTTGGAAATATGTTACTACACAACTACATGATAAGAGGTTGGAAATATGTTAATACACAACTACATGATAAGAGGTCAGAAATATGTTACTACACAACTACATGATACGTGGTCAGAAATATGTTGCTACACAACTACATGATAAGAGGTTGGAAATATGTTAATACACAACTACATGATAAGTGGTCAGAAATATGTTGCTACACAACTACATGATAAGTGGTCAGAAATATGTTACTACACAACTACATGATAAGTGGTCAGAAATATGTTGCTACACAACTACATGATAAGTGGTCAGAAATATGTTACTGCACAACTACATGATAAGAGGTTGGAAATATGTTAATACACAACTACATGATAAGAGGTTGGAAATATGTTAATACACAACTACATGATAAGTGGTCAGAAATATGTTGCTACACAACTACATGATAAGTGGTCAGAAATATGTTACTACACAACTACATGATAAGTGGTCAGAAATATGTTGCTACACAACTACATGATAAGAGGTCAGAAATATGTTGCTACACAACTACATGATAAGTGGTCAGAAATATGTTGCTACACAACTACATGATAAGAGGTCAGAAATATGTTGCTACACAACTACATAAGTGGTCAGAAATATGTTGCTACACAACTACATGATAAGAGGTCAGAAATATGTTGCTACACAACTACATGATAAGAGGTCAGAAATATGTTGCTACACAACTACATGATAAGTGGTCAGAAATATGTTGCTACACAACTACATGATAAGTGGTCAGAAATATGTTGCTACACAACTACATGATACGTGGTCAGAAATATGTTACTACACAACTATGTGATAAGTGGTCAGAAATATGTTAGGGCTGTTCCAGGAAAAAAGGCCTTGGGGGGCAAGAACGACAGTCAAAAAAAAACAACCCCACCCACAGAATTCGAATTATTTTCCACCCCCCCACCCACAGAATTTGAATTAGCCAAGAACCCCCCACCCACAGAATTAGAACTTTTTACAAATTTAGTAAATTTGATAAATTGACCTTCAAATCACTCTTATAATCAGTGCTCCAGATAAGCTTTTTCCTAGCGGTAACATTGAATATGGACCTGAGGATTGGGTCTATATTCATAAAGAAAACAATCTTGTAGGCCTGGGTCCATATTCATAAAGAAAACAATCCTGTAGGCCTGGGTCCATATTCATAAAGAAAACAATCCTGTAGGCCTGGGTCCATATTCATAAAGAAAACAATTTTGTAGGCCTGGGTCCATATTCATAAAGAAAACAATCCTGTAGGCCTGGGTCCATATTCATAAAGAAAACAATCTTGTAGGCCTGAGTCCATAGGCCTGGGTCCATATTCATAAAGAAAACAATCCTGTAGGCCTGGGTCCATATTCAAAAAGAAAACAATCCTGTAGGCCTGGGTCCATATTCATAAAGAAAACAATCCTGTAGGCCTGGGTCCATATTCATAAAGAAAACAATCCTGTAGGCCTGGGTCCATATTCATAAAGAAAACAATACTGTAGGCATGGGTCCATATTCATAAAGAAAACAATCCTGTAGGCCTGGGTCCATATTCATAAAGAAAGCAATCCTGTAGGCCTGGGTCCATATTCATAAAGAAAACAATCTTGTAGGCCTGGGTCCATATTCATAAAGAAAACAATCCTGTAGGCCTGGGTTCATATTCATAAAGAAAATAATCCTGTAGGCCTGGGTCCATATCCATAAAGAAAACAATCCTGTAGGCCTGGGTCCATATTCATAAAGAAAACAATCTTGTAGGTCTGGGTCCATATCCATAAAGAAAACAATCCTGTAGGCCTGGGTCCATATTCATAAAGAAAACAATCCTGTAGGCCTGGGTCCATATTCATAAAGAAAACAATCCTGTAGGAATATATATAATGCTACAACTAGCTACATATAGATGGTAGTAAGTATAATATCCACAACCAATAATTTTACCTTTACTCCATATATACATTTTTACTGTAATAAAAAATATTAAATATTGAGAAGGTAAGAGTTTAACAAAAAAAAAAAAATTTTTTTTTACCCCACCAACACCACCAAATATTGGCCGCGATTTTTCAAAAACGCCCGTGCAAAAGACGGCTGCACGGTTGTCCGCCTAATAACTTCCCCTCTGGAAAATAACCGATAGTATGAATCAAATTGAGTACAATGTAAAATAGTACGAATCTAATTGAGTACGAAGTACGAAATTTCGTAGGAGTTGTCGTTCTTGAATTCATTCTATTTTTAGAAGCAACATCTGCTAACATACAAAAATCGATTTTAGCAATTTTACGGGAGTTTTTCACACAATTCCTCGGGGCCGGGAGGAGGGTTAGAATTCCGTGAGATTTCATCTCACGCCGTGAGGTATCACATGTATGTACACCCTCCAACAACTCAATACGATTTACATTTCATCCCCCACCCACAGAATTCGAATTCTTCTGACACCCCCAATCCACATAACTAGAATTCTTCTGACACCCCCCACCCACAGATTTTGAATTCGTTTTCGTTCCGACCCCCCCCAGGCCTTTTTTCCTGGAACAGCCCTTACTACACAACTACATGATAAGTGGTCAGAAATATGTTACTACACAACTACATGATAAGTGGTCAGAAATATGTTACTACACAACTACATGATAAGAGGTCAGAAATATGTTACTACACAACTACATGATAAGTGGTCAGAAATATGTTACTGCACAACTACATGATTAGTGGTCAGAAATATGTTACTACACAACTACATGATAAGAGGTCAGAAATATGTTACTACACAACTACATGATAAGAGGTCAGAAATATGTTACTACACAACTACATGATACGTGGTCAGAAATATGTTACTGCACAACTACATGATTAGTGGTCAGAAATATGTTGCTACACAACTACATGATAAGTGGTCAGAAATGTGTTACTACACAACTACATGATAAGTGGTCAGAAATATGTTAATACACAACTACATGATTAGTGGTCAGAAATATGTTACTACACAACTACATGATAAGTGGTCAGAAATATGTTACTACACAACTACATGATAAGTGGTCAGAAATATGTTACTACACAACTACATGATAAGTGGTCAGAAATATGTTACTACACAACTACATGATAAGAGGTCAGAAATGTGTTACTACACAACTACATGATAAGTGGTCAGAAATATGTTAATACACAACTACATGATTAGTGGTCAGAAATATGTTACTACACAACTACATGATAAGTGGTCAGAAATATGTTACTACACAACTATGTGATAAGTGGTCAGAAATGTGTTACTACACAACTACATGATAAGAGGTCTGTTACTGCACAACTACATGATAAATGGTCAGAAATATGTTACTGCACAACTACATGATAAATGGTCAGAAATATGTTACTACATGATAAGTGGTCAGAAATATGTCACTACATGATAAGTGGTCTGAAATATGTTATTACATGATAAGTGGTCAGTAATATGTTACTACAACTACATGATAAGTGGTCAGTAATGTGTTACTACACAACTACATGATAAGTGGTCAGAAATATGTTACTGCACAACTACATGATAAGTGGTCAGAAATATGTTACTGCACAACTACATGATAAGAGGTCAGAAATGTGTTACTACACAACTACATGATAAGTGGTCAGAAATATGTTACTGCACAGCTACATGATAAGAGGTCAGAAATATGTTACTGCACAACTACATGATAAGAGGTCAGAAATGTGTTACTACACAACTACATGATAAGAGGTCAGAAATGTGTTACTACACAACTACATGATAAGTGGTCAGAAATATGTTACTGCACAACTACATGATAAGAGGTTGGAAATATGTTACTGCACAACTACATGATAAGAGGTCAGAAATATGTTACTGCACAACTACATGATAAGTGGTCAGAAATATGTTACTGCACAACTACATGATAAGAGGTTGGAAATATGTTACTACACAGCTACATGATAAGAGGTCAGAAATATGTTGCTACACAACTACATGATAAGAGGTCAGAAATATGTTACTACACAACTACATGATAAGAGGTCAGAAATGTGTTACTACACAACTACATGATAAGAGGTCAGAAATGTGTTACTACACAACTACATGATAAGAGGTCAGAAATGTGTTACTACACAACTACATGATAAGTGGTCAGAAATATGTTACTGCACAACTACATGATAAGAGGTCAGAAATATGTTACTGCACAACTACATGATAAGAGGTTGGAAATATGTTACTACACAGCTACATGATAAGAGGTCAGAAATATGTTACTACACAACTACATGATAAGTGGTCAGAAATATGTTACTGCACAACTACATGATAAGAGGTTGGAAATATGTTACTACACAGCTACATGATAAGAGGTCAGAAATATGTTGCTACACAACTACATGATAAGAGGTCAGAAATATGTTACTACACAACTACATGATAAGTGGTCAGAAATATGTTACTGCACAACTACATGATAAGTGGTCAGAAATATGTTACTGCACAACTACATGATAAGTGGTCAGAAATATGTTACTACACAACTACATGATAAGTGGTCAGAAATATGTTACTGCACACCTACATGATAAGAGGTTGGAAATATGTTACTACACAGCTACATGATAAGAGGTCAGAAATGTGTTACTACACAACTACATGATAAGTGGTCAGAAATATGTTAATACACAGCTACATGATAAGAGGTCAGAAATATGTTACTACACAACTACATGATAAGAGGTTGGAAATATGTTACTACACAGCTACATGATAAGAGGTCAGAAATGTGTTACTACACAACTACATGATAAGAGGTTGGAAATATGTTACTACACAGCTACATGATAAGAGGTCAGAAATGTGTTACTACACAACTACATGATAAGTGGTCAGAAATATGTTAATACACAGCTACATGATAAGAGGTCAGAAATATGTTACTACACAACTACATGATAAGAGGTTGGAAATATGTTACTACACAACTACATGATAAGTGGTCAGAAATATGTTACTACACAACTACATGATAAGTGGTCAGAAATATGTTACTGCACAACTACATGATAAGAGGTTGGAAATATGTTACTACACAGCTACATGATTAGTGGTCAGAAATATGTTACTACACAACTACATGATAAGAGGTCAGAAATATGTTACTACACAACTACATGATAAGAGGTTGGAAATATGTTACTACACAGCTACATGATTAGTGGTCAGAAATATGTTACTACACAACTACATGATAAGTGGTCAGAAATATGTTACTGCACAACTACATGATAAGAGGTCAGAAATATGTTACTGCACAACTACATGATAAGAGGTCAGAAATATGTTACTGCACAACTACATGATAAGAGGTCAGAAATATGTTACTGTACAACTACATGATTAGTGGTCAGAAATATGTTACTACATGATAAGTGGTCAGAAATATGTCACTACATGATAAGTGGTCAGAAATATGTTATTACATGATAAGTGGTCAGTAATATGTTACTACAACTACATGATAAGTGGTCAGTAATATGTTACTACAACTACATGATAAGTGGTCAGAAATATGTTATTACATGATAAGTGGTCAGTAATGTGTTACTACACAACTACATGATAAGTGGTCAGAAATATGTTACTGCACAACTACATGATAAGTGGTCAGAAATATGTTACTGCACAACTACATGATAAGAGGTCAGAAATGTGTTACTACACAACTACATGATAAGTGGTCAGAAATATGTTACTGCACAGCTACATGATAAGAGGTCAGAAATATGTTACTGCACAACTACATGATAAGAGGTCAGAAATGTGTTACTACACAACTACATGATAAGAGGTCAGAAATGTGTTACTACACAACTACATGATAAGTGGTCAGAAATATGTTACTGCACAACTACATGATAAGAGGTTGGAAATATGTTACTGCACAACTACATGATAAGAGGTCAGAAATATGTTACTGCACAACTACATGATAAGTGGTCAGAAATATGTTACTGCACAACTACATGATAAGAGGTTGGAAATATGTTACTACACAGCTACATGATAAGAGGTCAGAAATATGTTGCTACACAACTACATGATAAGAGGTCAGAAATATGTTACTACACAACTACATGATAAGAGGTCAGAAATGTGTTACTACACAACTACATGATAAGAGGTCAGAAATGTGTTACTACACAACTACATGATAAGAGGTCAGAAATGTGTTACTACACAACTACATGATAAGTGGTCAGAAATATGTTACTGCACAACTACATGATAAGAGGTCAGAAATATGTTACTGCACAACTACATGATAAGAGGTTGGAAATATGTTACTACACAGCTACATGATAAGAGGTCAGAAATATGTTACTACACAACTACATGATAAGTGGTCAGAAATATGTTACTGCACAACTACATGATAAGAGGTTGGAAATATGTTACTACACAGCTACATGATAAGAGGTCAGAAATATGTTGCTACACAACTACATGATAAGAGGTCAGAAATATGTTACTACACAACTACATGATAAGTGGTCAGAAATATGTTACTGCACAACTACATGATAAGTGGTCAGAAATATGTTACTGCACAACTACATGATAAGTGGTCAGAAATATGTTACTACACAACTACATGATAAGTGGACAGAAATATGTTACTGCACACCTACATGATAAGAGGTTGGAAATATGTTACTACACAGCTACATGATAAGAGGTCAGAAATGTGTTACTACACAACTACATGATAAGTGGTCAGAAATATGTTAATACACAGCTACATGATAAGAGGTCAGAAATATGTTACTACACAACTACATGATAAGAGGTTGGAAATATGTTACTACACAGCTACATGATAAGAGGTCAGAAATGTGTTACTACACAACTACATGATAAGAGGTTGGAAATATGTTACTACACAGCTACATGATAAGAGGTCAGAAATGTGTTACTACACAACTACATGATAAGTGGTCAGAAATATGTTAATACACAGCTACATGATAAGAGGTCAGAAATATGTTACTACACAACTACATGATAAGAGGTTGGAAATATGTTACTACACAACTACATGATAAGTGGTCAGAAATATGTTACTACACAACTACATGATAAGTGGTCAGAAATATGTTACTGCACAACTACATGATAAGAGGTTGGAAATATGTTACTACACAGCTACATGATTAGTGGTCAGAAATATGTTACTACACAACTACATGATAAGAGGTCAGAAATATGTTACTACACAACTACATGATAAGAGGTTGGAAATATGTTACTACACAGCTACATGATTAGTGGTCAGAAATATGTTACTACACAACTACATGATAAGTGGTCAGAAATATGTTACTGCACAACTACATGATAAGAGGTCAGAAATATGTTACTGCACAACTACATGATAAGAGGTCAGAAATATGTTACTGCACAACTACATGATAAGAGGTCAGAAATATGTTACTGTACAACTACATGATTAGTGGTCAGAAATATGTTACTACATGATAAGTGGTCAGAAATATGTCACTACATGATAAGTGGTCAGAAATATGTTATTACATGATAAGTGGTCAGTAATATGTTACTACAACTACATGATAAGTGGTCAGTAATATGTTACTACAACTACATGATAAGTGGTCAGAAATATGTTATTACATGATAAGTGGTCAGTAATATGTTACTACAACTACATGATAAGTGGTCAGAAATATGTTACTGTACAACTACATAAGTGGTCAGAAATAGATTACTACATGATAAGTGGTCAGAAATATGTTGCTACACAACTACCTAATTGGTCAGAAATAGGTTACTACATGATAAGTGGTCAGAAATGTGTTGCTACACAACTACATGATAAGTGGTCAAAAATATGTTACTATTATAAAGGCATTACTATCATTTGTGCAGCACATTGTGTCATGTTTTTATATTACTGACACCTTACCATATCTCAGCTTTAATATCTTTCAAAGATATGGGGCTTAAAAACTAAATAACCCAGTAAAACTTTTGGAGATGAATGCCTCGGCAGGTGCAGACCTCTGAACTATGGCGCTGCCTTGTGGTGTCATGTCAGATGGAAAAACTTCATCAGTCGTCTCATCTCTGTCTGAGGTTGTTGTCTCAGTATGACCTGACGTGTTACCATGCTGTTAAAACTCCATTCATTTCATTGTACCTCCATTTTCACAAAATGAAGTGGAGGCTATATAGAAATCCGTTGTCAGTAATGTCCCGCGTAACACATTTTTATCACTAGCATTTCTCAAACAGTTTTGAATGGGTTGTTCCCAAACTTCATATACTCATAACAATTGATGATCTTATGTCCCTCTACATCACCCATTGTTGATTGCCTAATTTATTACAGAATTATGGCCCTTCATTTGTCTTAGAATTTAAGCGAGGGTATTCATCGCTCTAGTTTGAATTCTAGTTTGAATTCCATTGGTCACTAAATTGTCTATTGAATACTGTTGTTAAATTTTTACCTCCATTGGTCACTAAATTGTCTATTGAATACTGTTGTTAAATTTTTACCTCCATTGGTCACTAAATTGTCTATTGAATACTGTTGTTAAATTTTTACCTCCATTGGTCACTAAATTGTCTATTTCCATTGGTCACTAAATTGTCTATTGAATACTGTTGTTAAATTTTT
Organism: Cyrtodaria siliqua; assembly: GCA_037043455.1. Taxonomy (NCBI): domain Eukaryota; kingdom Metazoa; phylum Mollusca; class Bivalvia; order Adapedonta; family Hiatellidae; genus Cyrtodaria; species Cyrtodaria siliqua. The sequence continues at coordinate 73,729 of JAWPHD010001721.1, read as the reverse complement.
ACCTCCATTGGTCACTAAATTGTCTATTGAATACTGTTGTTAAATTTTTACCTCCATTGGTCACTAAATTGTCTATTGAATACTGTTGTTAAATTTTTACCTCCATTGGTCACTAAATACTGTTGTTAAATTTTTACCTCCATTGGTCACTAAATTGTCTATTGAATACTGTTGTAAAATTTTTACCTCCATTGGTCACTAAATTGTCTATTGAATACTGTTGTTAAATTTTTACCTCCATTGGTCACTAAATTGTCTATTGAATACTGTTGTTAAATTTTTACCTCCATTGGTCACTAAATTGTCTATTGAATACTGTTGTTAAATTTTTACCTCCATTGGTCACTAAATTGTCTATTGAATACTGTTGTTAAATTTTTACCTCCATTGGTCACTAAATTGTCTATTGAATACTGTTGTTAAATTTTTACCTCCATTGGTCACTAAATTGTCTATTGAATACTGTTGTTAAATTTTTACCTCCATTGGTCACTAAATTGTCTATTGAATACTGTTGTTAAATTTTTACCTCCATTGGTCACTAAATACTGTTGTTAAATTTTTACCTCCATTGGTCACTAAATTGTCTATTGAATACTGTTGTTAAATTTTACCTCCATTGGTCACTAAATTGTCTATTGAATACTGTTGTTAAATTTTTACCTCCATTGGTCACTAAATTGTCTATTGAATACTGTTGTTAAATTTTTACCTCCATTGGTCACTAAATTGTCTATTGAATACTGTTGTTAAATTTTTACCTCCATTGGTCACTAAATTGTCTATTGAATACTGTTGTTAAATTTTTACCTCCATTGGTCACTAAATTGTCTATTGAATACTGTTGTTAAATTTTTACCTCCATTGGTCACTAAATTGTCTATTGAATACTGTTGTTAAATTTTTACCTCCATTGGTCACTAAATTGTTTTTATTTTTACCTTGGTAACTTATTGCATAGAAAAACATATTTGTCAACAAAATGCATATATATAACAGTTTATTTAATTTTACTAAATTTAAAACGTAAGTTTAGCATTCTTTTTAACTGTTGTTTCAGAAGTTCAGATAGACGAAGGAGTTGTAGCCCAGCTTGTAGATATGGGTTTCCCGTATGAAGGTTGTAAGAAGGCGGTGTATCACACTCAGAATTCTGGAGTGGAGACTGCCATGAACTGGGTCATGGAACATATGGGTGATCCAGGTTAGTTTTTATACGCCCGTAGAGATATTATGTCATGGCATTGTCCGTCCATCTGTCCGTAAACTTTTACCTGACAGCTGATTGTGGCTATTACCTTAAAGTATAAGGTCTACAATAATGAAATTGTGTACACATCTTCAGTATGATCTAATGAATACATCTGATAAAGGCCCATAAGTCTCTGGTTCATACTTTTGAATTATTCCCCTTAGAAAAAAAGAAACTTAACCTTGCCTTTTACAAGTAATTGTACTAATAACTTTCAAAGTATTAGGTGTACAGCAATGACATTATACCCTGCTAGGCGGTGCCTTGCCAACGACAGGCGTATATGCCCTGCTAGGCGGTGCCTTGCCAACGAGAGGCGTATATGCCCTGCTAGGCGGTGCCTTGCCAATGACGGGCGTATATGCCCTGCTAGGCGGTGCCTTGCCAACGAGAGGCGTATATGCCCTGCTAGGCGGTGCCTTGCCAACGACGGGCGTATATGCCCTGCTAGGCGGTGCCTTGCCAACGAGAGGCGTATATGCCCTGCTAGGCGGTGCCTTGCCAATGAGAGGCGTATATGCCCTGCTAGGCGGTGCCTTGCCAACGAGAGGCGTATATGCCCTGCTAGGCGGTGCCTTGCCAACGACAGGCGTATATGCCCTGCTAGGCGGTGCCTTGCCAACGAGAGGCGTATATGCCCTGCTAGGCGGTGCCTTGCCAACGACAGGCGTATATGCCCTGCTAGGCGGTGCCTTGCCAACGACAGGCGTATATGCCCTGCTAGGCGGTGCCTTGCCAACGACAGGCGTATATCGAGAGGCGTATATGCCCTGCTAGACGGTGCCTTGCCAACGACAGGCGTATATGCCCTGCTAGGCGGTGCCTTGCCAACGACAGGCGTATATGCCCTGCTAGGCGGTGCCTTGCCAACGACAGGCGTATATGCCCTGCTAGGCGGTGCTCTTGTTGTTATTCTTCAGAGTGACCTGGACAACTGATAAGGTTCTGCCCTTTTGAGCTATAGAAATCTTCTCAGCATGGTTTCACTTTCTGGCATTGGTATGTCTGATCATCTCATCTCCCCCAGATGATGCTGTCCCAATAAAACTTAATATGATAACTGGACATAAAGATCCATAAAATTTCATCATTTCACTTGTTATTCTTCTCTTTGCCACTGTTTTGTCTGAGTGCTATTCCATTTAAATTTATCTGGGGGTGGAGGGGCATCACGTTTTATTAACACCCACCATATTATTTTATTATAAAATACCCTCTAAACAATGCTTTTACTACACTACAACTATGTCAATTGAATTGAATTGGATTTTATAGTCGCACCAACAGCTAAGGTCATATGGCGACTTTCCAGCTTCCACTGGTGGAGGAATAACCACAGGTGCCCCTCCGGGCAATTTTCGTGCACCTACAACTATGTTAAAACTTAAATGGAATAACCCTGAAAGATTGGGACATTAACCAGTCAGTTTATTTCAGACACCCTCTCAGTTAATCCCCCTTTGACTGCATAACCTTTAAAGTTTTTATGCGTTAAGACTTCAACCAGTTTTTGTTAAAATTAATTTTATGGAAGTAATTTATTAGAAATACATTGTACACAGAATTCCGTTGTATTACTAAACTATACAATCCTGAAGTTGTTATATAACATATTTTCAGACTTCGCTTTGCCATTTGAGATCCCTGGAGCCAAGAAGTCGTCCTCCTTCACACCCAACGAGGAGTCCCTGGTTATGATCATGTCCATGGGCTTTAACAAAGACCAGGCCACAAAGGCACTCAGAAATACAGTAAGTTTGTTGTATAATGATATTGGAACTAGTGGTCTTTGCTTTTTATTAAGAATTTGCATGTTTGTATGGGGTTTAACATTGCGTTTAACAATCTTTCAGTCATATCACGAAGGTGTCTACCTGTAGCAGTGTGCTCAGTGCTAATTCAGTTTCGACACACTGGAATACCATGATGTAGACACATGACATGATATCCCACCATTCGCATTATTTACACCGGTCTGACCATTATTTACACCAGTCTGACCATTATTTACACCGGTCTGACCATTATTTGTGAATGTCGAGCAAGGGAGCTGCTAGTACCATTTTTATGAAGTCTTGCTATGACTCAGCCGGGGATTGAACCCACGACCTCCGACATGCGAGGCAGACCCTCTACCACTTGGCCAATGTCATAATTGTAATATACTCCTCAAATAAGTTAAGGACCATCCCTTCTTTATTTTAGCAATTCAAAACCCTGTATTTATTTTAATAGTCATCTTAAATCAACTGAACTGAATGTTGTTTAATGGCTCATCAACACAGTATAGGTTATTTAGAGCCGCCCCAGAGAGAGGGGAAGGATACATAGGAATCCGGGAACCGTGCCCTACTCTTATTATCGAATAGATTCCTATGGTTCTTTCGGAGGATAGACCGATACACGGGACTGCCCGGTTTACGTCCCCATCCGACGGACAAGGCTAAGGGAAAGTGTCTTGCCGAAGAACATACTGACGAAACTCAGTGGCATCACGGAGGATTGAACCCGGGGCCTCCGGTTACAAATCCTCCGCGACACTGACTGTGCCACGCCAGCCCTCTCATCTTAAATCAAAATAATTTACAAAATAATGTTTCTGATAGCTCGGACATCATTTTACAAAAAAACACTAGATTTTACCCAAAAATGAGATATTCACAATTTAACATGTCCTTCGATGTCTAATTGATACAGTAGTTATTTCTCAATAATTTAGATCAACAACCACTCTCACACTACATATCAAATTGCGATACATTCCCCAAAATTTACTTCAAATTTAGATGGGAAGAAAAATTGGGATATTTGTAAATTTGATGATGTATGTTTTAAAATTGCATTAAATCACTAAATACCCGCTGTTCAACCTTATACCCATGTTTATTGGGCCAGGGTTGCTTTAAAAGTTAAAGTTATTTGATAAAATTTAGAAAAATATTTTGAAAGTGGCATTTTGGGATAAACAGGCTGCTTTTCGAAATGCCTCAATTTTTCGTAAATGTTTAGCCCAAGGTGGTACATTTTGCAAAAAAAATATTCTTTGATTTAATGTCAGACCTTTCTTGAAGTTTAAGCTTCATTCATGTTTTTTGTTTGTTCTGTACATGTTTTTGAAGCATGAATATGCAGGATTTCTATGTTATATATATGGGAGAAAAACTAGCGGGTCCGTAAATTATTTTGAGGGGTATACATGAAATTAGCTGTGCAGTGTTAGTTTCCTATGGTAACGTGGTAATATTTGTGAACAAAGTGTATACACAATAATAATATACATAGACGAAAGGAAATATAATGGGACATCAGTGCCCAAATTGCTGTCCGTGGATATCTATCTATTTATATATGTTACGTTCATAGAAAATCAATGAAGATGAGGACATTTTGTTTGTATATTCAGGATAACAATGTAGAGAGAGCAGTTGAATGGATATTTAGTCACGCCGATGAGTTAGACACGCCCATGGAGACGGAGGACCAGTCTGCCGCGCCGGGCGCAGCTGCTCAATACAGGGATGGCAGCGGAAGTATGATAACACACTTTAAAGGGACATACGGCATTCTTAATATTTTTTTATCAAAGATCAATATTGGCTTCTCTATTTATTTATGAAGTAACCTTTTGACTTTAAACCGGCTTGCATATCATTAAATAAAATTTTGAATTTCACTTTTCTTAGCTGTTTTACCAAATGTTGAAATATTTTATTGGTGCAATGTCAAAATTCAATAATTTCAAAAACAATTTGATTTATACTATTCTTATAATTATTATTAATGATTGAACTAATGCATGTTATGTATAAAAACTAACGGGACACCACAAGTTTTTGAAAAATCAAGATTTGCCATGTGTCCCTTTAATCCTGGTTTAAATCCTTCAAGAGTTTACATCCATATTAATATGCTACTGAAAGCCATTATTTAACTGACACTTGTTGCTTGCAACATGAAACACTTTCAAAGAATTCCTGATTAAATCAAAATAAGTTAAATATGTATCTGATTATTTACTATTAAAGGGGCGCACGGCAATCTTAATTATTATTTTTTAAACTTGTGGCGTCCCATTAGTTTTTCTACATACTTGAATTTGTGCAATCATTAATATTAACCCTTAGCCTGCTAAGGGCGACTACAGTAGCCTTTGCGTCCATTGTAAACCCAGATCAGCCTGCTAGTAACTCGCAGGCTGATCAGGGTTAACAATGTCTGGCTGCTCTTTAGTCATTTCTTAAAAACACCCCTTTGTAATATAAATGGAATGGTCTAAATTTAAAGAAAGGGCAGCCCGTTATACATTCATAGCGGGTTAAGGGTTAATAACACAAATATTTCAAATATGTTAAATTGTTTTTTGGTTTTACTAACAGTTGATTTTATTGCACCAAGCATGTATTTAAACCAATGGTAGAATTAAGAAGAAAAGTCAAAATTCAAAATTTAATTTAATTATATGCTAACAGGTTTACAGTCAATGGATTAATAAATTGACATGCACATTTTGATGTCTGATAAAAAAATTCAAGATTGCCATGTGTCCCTATATAACTCTATATTTAAAGTTTTATAGGTCCCTATAACTCTAGATTTAAAGTTGTTTAGGTTAATATAAGGTTTGTCCCACCTCTTCAAACATCATTCACGTTATTTATCATACAATGTGATATCTCCCTCTATGAGACCAAAACTCGTAGAATTTCATCTCTTTAGAAGTCGAAAATCAGAGATTAGGGCATCTAACTGATAAAAATTGTGAAAAGAAAACAAATTTGAAAGCTTTTAAATGACGTTTCACTATTTTATTTTATCATCAGATACTTTAAAAAGCTTAAAATTAATGTATAAAGATATTTGATAAAACCTCACTAATACCTTATTTTTTATAGAATCTCTCGGATTTTGAACAAATCTCCCTTAAAAAATTCTTAAATTTCCCAGATTATGGCCTCAAAAGTATCACATGTATGATTTATGTTGTTAATATAAAAATTAGAATACAAGTATTACATAGAACAGTCTTGAAAATAAATAGAAAAAATCAACCAGTATATCCCATTTTAATCTTTAAAATAAGTAAGTATTGGTTAACCACTTTTTAGGATAACACGTTTCTTGCTTGTACACGTATATATATCTGCTGATCACGTGATCATTTAAATCAACTTAATTTCAGATGGTTGAGTTTTCTGATACTATTTAGAGTTTATTATCCATGAGTTCTTGAATTCGCAAGATGGTGGATTCACGAATATTGGCAAAAATAAAACTCAAGCGAATAATACTGAATCTACAATAAGTTTAGAGTGGAAAACATATCTTAACTCTTAACCCGCTAAGCACAACTACAATAGCCTCTGCGTCCATTGTAAACCCAGAAGAACCTGCGAGTAACAATGTCCAGCTACTGATCAGTCATTTCCCCAAAACACCCCTTTGTCACATAAATGCAATGGTCTTTATAATTGAAAGAAAGAACAGTCCATTATATATATATGTAGCCGGTTAAGGGTTAACACATTTTTGTTTATTCCTTTACAGAGTATAAGCTTGTAGCCTTCATTAGTCACATGGGTACATCAACCATGGTGGGTCATTATGTGTGCCATATATTAAAGGAAGGAAGATGGGTGATATTTAACGACGAGAAGGTGGCGCTGTCCGAGCATCCACCCATGGACTTGGCCTATCTGTATCTATACCAGAGGGTGTGAGAATATATGTCATAAACAACAGATGTCAAGTTGGAAGAATATAGAACAGTTGGGAGAATTAAAATTTGCAGCATAAAATCGACAAATCGCATTTTCCTATATTTACTAGAGTTGAATGTTAGTGATAAAAACAGCTACTAGAGTTGAACGTTAATGATAAAAAATTGGACACAAACATTATTGAAATGGACACAAAACATTAGCAACAGAAAAGTCAGTGGAGTACATACCTAAGATCAGTGTCCAAGTGTTATTCATGATGGATAAAATGGTTGATATTTCAAGACTAGCTGTTGAACCTTTTTTCCAGTCCAACTCTGTTTTTTGTACGCCCATAGGGATGTATTATGTAGTGGCATTGTCTGTCTGTCTGTCTGAACCAATGAAATAGGTATTAGGTGGCAAGGAAAACAATAGAATACAAAAGATGCTATTCATTCTGTTTCTGTTATGTGACTTAAACATATGTTAATGTGACTAAAAGAACAATAAATAGAACAAAGGCCTGCCACCTATCACTCATTTAACGAGGACGTCTGTCCAGTGAATATATCGGATAACAGGGAAACTGTGTAAGCATCATCAGCATGATCCAGTGAATTCATCTGATACATCTCATAACTCCCTGTTCACATTTAAATATATCCCTTTGAAAAGGTTTAACCTGGAACTCAACCTTGCCAACAACGGGTGCATATGCCCTGTTAGGCGGTGCACTTGTTCAGACTTAACCTTGCCAACAACGGGTGACAGACTTACATTAAACGTCACCTTAATTACAATTTGTACAACACTGATATTTCTCTAATGCTTCTGCTTCTAATTAGGTCACATTGCACTTACTTCAATCACACCTTTTGGGGGCTTGTGCGCTGCAGCCTTTAGTTTCCAGTTAGTATCAGTAATTACCATGTGTTTGCAGTATGAATGGTTTCTATCTGCACACACAAAGGTAAAGTAAAGGCATTGGAATGTGCCCTAAATTATTAATACCCAACACCTTCAATTTTCAATCCAAAAGTTGTGGTACGGTTAAATAGGCTATTAAACTGGGTGGTGGCTTATTTTCTAGTAATTATGTTTAATTTTTAAACAAAAAAAAATGAACTATTAAAGGGCATAATTGTGTTAAGGTGTATATGCATGTTTGCACTTGCATTCTTTTATTCTTTATGTCAATTGCTCAGCCCCAAATCATCTATGATTCTATGTTTTACTGGTACCTTGCTGTATTGTATGTTGTTTGTATTTTCATTTGTATTTCCATCTGAATGGATTGGTGCATTTTTAACACAATTTTCGTATTTCTTTATCTGTTATTGACAGTTGCAATATGTCATTGCTTATTTATGAATTGGTATGATTAAAAGAAATGAAAAAAAAATAGCGTGATGATTTATTTTTTATTTCCTAAGTACGTTTTGTTACATTATGAGTTAAAGAGACAAATGGAAATCTTGAAGTATTAATCAAGAATTAAAATCAGCATCTCGATCAAGTAATCCTGTATTATATTGACTTGAATATATATAAGTTTGTGCTTTCAATTTTTGGAATACTGACATATGATGGTATGTGATTGTCCGTCCGTACATCCACGTCCGTCTGTAAAAATATATGCATTATATACATTAACTTGGAAACTATTATACCCACACTCGTGAAACTTCGTAGATACATTGCCCTAGGTGAGAGGAGGAACCCTATTGTTTATGGGGATAGTATGTCAAAGGTCAAATTTACTGTGACGTTATATTGGAAATATGCATTCTACATTTTTATGCCCCCGAAGGGTGGCATATAGAAGTCGCACTGTCTGTCCGTTCGCGATCATTCTTGATTGTTCGTCCCCGTTCGTCGGTACAATCGTGTCCGCTTCATAACTCTGACAATATTGGGACGGATTTTCAAATAACTTCGCACAATTGCTCACCACAACAAGACGACGTTTGGCGCACAAAATTCAGATGCGTGGCTCCAAGGTCAAGGTCAAACTTAGAGGTCGAAGGTTGTCCGTTCGTCTGTACAATTGTGTCCGCACCATAACTCTGACAATAATGGATGGATTTTCAAATAACTTGGCACAATTGCTCACCACAACAAGACGACGTGTCGCGCACAAAATCCAGGTCTGTGGCTCCAAGGTCAAGGTCACACTTAGAGGTCAAAGGTCAAAACAAAGTGCTTTCGTGTCAGGTTAATAACTCTGACATTCATGGACAGATTTTCAAATAACTTGGCACAATTGCTCACCACAAATAGATGACGTGTCACGCACAAACCTCAGGTCCCTGGCTCCAAGGTCAAGGTCACACTTAGAGGTCAAAGGCCAAAACAAAGTGCTTAAAGTGCTTTCGTGTCCGGTTAATAACTCTGACATTCATGGGCAGATTTTCAAATAACTTGGCACAATTGCTCACCACAACTAGACGACGTGTCGCGCACAAAACTCAGGTCGTGGCTCCAAGGTCAAGGTCACACTTAGAGATCAAAGGTCAAAACAAAGTGCTTTCGTGTCCGGTTAATAACTCTAACATTCATGGGCAGATTTTCAAATAACTTGGCACAACTGCTCAACACAACTAGACGACGTGTCGTGCACAAAACCCAGGTCCGTGGCTCCAAGGTCAAGGTCACATTTAGAGGTCAAAGGTCAAATTGTGTCCAGTCAGTAACTCTGGTATTCCTGGACGGATATTCAAATAACTTGGCATAAGTGCTCAGCACAACCAGACGACATGTCGCGCACAAAATCAAGGTCCGTCGCTCTAAGGTCAAGGTCACACTTAGAGGTCAAAGGTCAAATCGTGTCAGGTCAATAACTGGCATTTCTTGACGGATTTCGAATTAACTTGGCACAAGTGCTCACCACAACAACATGATGTGATGCGCACAAAATCCAGGTCCATGGCTTCAAGGTCAAGGTCACACATAGGTCAAAGGTCAAATCGTGTCCGGTCAATGACTCTGGCATTCCTGGACGGATTTTCAAATTACTTGGCACGAGTGCTCACCACAATAAGACGATGTGTCGAGCACAAACCCAGGTCTGTGGCCCCAAGGTCAAGGTCACACTTAGAGGTCAAAGGTCAAATTGTGTGAAACAATAACTCTGGTATTCCTGGATGGATTTTCAAATAACTTGTTTTAATTTATTTTTAATTGTTTTGTTATTTTTTTAATTTTTTATAAAATATTTTTTTAAATTTTTATTTTTTTTTAAATTTGATCGATTGATTTTTTTTAAATATTTTTTTATTTTTTATCGAATTTTTTTTTTTTTTTTTAATTTTTTTTTTTTAAATTTTATTAATTGATTATTTGTTTTATTATTTTTTTTTTATTTTTTTTAATTGATTGATTGATTTTTTTTAAAAAAAAATAAATTAAAATATATATATATATTTTTTTTTTTTAATAATTTTTTCTTTCTTTTTTTTTCTGAATAATTTTTAAATTATATCTGTTGGCTTCATATTGCTCCAAGGTCAAGGTCACACTTACAGGTCACTTCGGGGGCATTTGTCACTTACTGTGACATTTCTTGTTAATTTTGAAACCATAACACCCACACTCCTAAAACTTCATAGGTACATTTCACTTGGTGATAGGAGGAATCCTATTGATTTTGGGGTCAGTAGGTCAAAGGTTAAGTTCACCATAACATTATATGAAATAAGGCATGCCGAACATAACTTCGAAACCATAACACCCACACTTATGAAACTTCATATGATCTGTTGAGAGAAGAAACTATTGATTTTGAGGGGTCAGTAGGTCAAAGGTCAATGTCACTATGTTCTTAATGGAAATATGCACTTAAAGCATTGACTTCAAAACCATAGCACCCAGTCATGACTCTTCATGGGTCCATTGGCCTTGGTGAGAGGTTTAGGGTCTGTAGGTCAAAGGTCAAGGTTGCCAGGACCTTATATGGAAATTCCGGGTGATAACTTCTAAACCATAAATCCCACTCGTATTGTCCTTTGTAAGAGAAAGAACCCTAATGTTTTGTGGGTCAGTAGGCCAAAGGTAAAGCAGGTTAACATGGCTTTATATGGAAATATGCATTCTGCTAAATAACTTCGAAACCATAACTTTTACATTCAAACGCATGAATCTTCTTAGATACATTGCACTTGGTAAAAGGAGGAACCCTATTGTTTTGGGGTCAGAAGGTCGCCATGTCCTCTATGGAAATATGCACGATGTGCAATAACTTCAAAAGCACCCATATATATATATATATATACCCTTATTAAGACGTGGAACCCTATTGTTTTTAGGGTCAGTCAGTCAAAGGTATAAGTTGCCATGACCTCATATGGAAATAAGCATTCCAAGCGATAACTTTGAAAGCAAAACATCCACCCACATGAAACTTCATAGGTACAAGGCACTTGGTGAGAGGTGGAGTACCCTACTGTTTTTGGGGTCGGTAGGATAAAGGTTCAGGTTGCTTTGACCTCATGTGGAAGTATATGCATTCCAAGTGATAACTTCAAAAGTGTAAAACCCATACTCCTTAAACTGTACAGGTACATTGGCCTTGGTCAGAGGAGGAACTCTTTTGCTTTTGGGGTCACTAGGGCAAAAGTTCAGGTCACCATGACCTCATATGGACATTCATATTCCAAGCGATAACAACTACACTCGTGAAACTTATAGGCACATTACCCTTGGTGAGAGGAGGAAGGAACCCTATTGCTTTTGTGATTAGTAGGTCAACGGTCAAAGTCACATGACCTCATAAAATTATGGGCATACACATTCCATCTGATAAGTATAACACGTTTTCTTTCTTATTGCCTAGTTGTTGAAATAATCTGGTCGTCTTTATGATGCACATGGTTAGAACATTATTGCCATCTTTATTATTCACCATGAAATGGTTTAAGAACATTCTGGTTGTTATTATTATGCCCAGTGACATTTTTAGAACATTCTGGTTGTATGTTAAGGCCAAATAAAATTATACCTGTGTTTACTGTAACATTGCTGAAAAAAATAGGGTAGGTAGGTAGGCATTTTATTTTATGGCGAAGTTACATTTAAGGTGGCGATGAGCTTTGATGAATGGGAAAATGTGGTATTTTAATAACTACAATAGATAACAATATGAAATTGTGTATGTTTTATTGTTTCCCAAAAGGCCTGGCAACAACTGGCCCTTTTCCCAATCACTTACAATTATTGCAAAGGGGTAAAACAGTTTAATTTATTTTTCGCAAGTCCGGAAGAGGATCAGTTCCAACAGCAGGACAATGAGCACATGAGTCGGCCGTGATCGCGCGAACATAATTATTGAATAAATGAAAGAAAGGAGTCGGGGGGGTGTTTTCAGAGGGTCGGTCTGGTTACAGTAAACTCAGGTATAATTTTATTTAGCCTAAGCTCAAAAGGTTAGAATATGTCTTTCATGTCTGTTACATTATGGGAATTAACCATTGTAGTCATAGTATATACTTCGTATACATAGTTATCTATCCTGAACATTTCCATAGCGTTTTACTATATACTATTGCATGCTTTGTTTTACCTCACTTGAATATATGCAGCCGTACAATAAACATCTTAAATACAAACTGTGTTAGACCTTCATCCCAGAGTGCCCAATCAATAGAAAATAATTATTGGATAATTATAAGGACATACTTTAACATGGTGTCAGAATAAAAAAGTGTTTTACAACAGGAATTACATAATTAATTAATTAATTATTAGTAACATTTTTCGGTGTTTGTGTTTCTTCACGTGCCATTCTAAAAAGATGGAATTATCATCAACACAAGGACAAACACCCAAAATGAACTGGGATGCTAAGGACCTGCCAGGTGCCTTTAAGGCGTTCAAGTCACATGCGGATTTTATGTTTGGTGGGCCACTACAGAAACAGACAGAGGCCATCAAATGCAATTATCTGATGATCTGGGCAGGGGAAAAAGGACGAGCCATATTTTCAACGTGGACTCTCCTAGATGAAGAGAAGAATAAACTGAAAACTTACTATGAAAAATTCGAGCAATTTTGCAAACCAAGATCTAATATTATTTATTCGAGATTCATGTTGAAATCAAGACATCAACAAGACGGGGAAAGTTTCGAACAGTTCATAACTGACCTAAAAATCTTGCTCAAGGACTGCGGATACGATGAAGCTATCCATGACGACGTCATAAGGGATCATATCGTGTTTGGAATACGTTCTGCACACTATCGGGAGAAACTTATAAATGAGGGATCAGATCTTACACTCCAGAAGTGCACGGATATAGCAAGAACGTACGAAATGAGCCAGGCGCAGGTAAAGGCCATGACAGCCAACCCGGACAGCAAATCCATAGATGCTGTCAAATACAAGACCAGGAAGCAACCATCAAGGCAACCATCAAGGCAACCATCACGGCAACCAAGAGGATCGTACTCTGGTACAGGACCGTCACACTTCAAGCCAGGGGCAGCGAACTTCCATCAAGGGAACGGAAATCAGCGTCAAAGTAACAAACAGTGTGACAATTGTGGTCAATCACATGGACAATCTATGTGTCCAGCAAATGGACAATCTATGTGTCCAGCAAAAGGGAAAAAGTGCTTATACTGCGGATTTTCAAATCACTTTGCCATTAAGTGCAGAAAGAAAAAACAGGACAATTCAAGAAAAATAAATGAGGTAGGCCTTAATGACAATTTTTCAGATCTAGAGTTAGAAGACCAATATTTTGTTGACTCTATCCATTTTGATAAATCTAAAAAACAGGCTTTTGCCACCATCAATGTTGGGCCACAATCAAAGTCACTAAATTTCAAAATTGATTCCGGGGCTCAGGTGAACATCATTCCAAGGTCAATGTTTAGGTCACTGGGTATCAAACACCCATTGCACACAACACACAAAGCACTAACTGCATATGACGGTACACCACTTAAAGTCGATGGTCAAATCAACCTCACATGTACATATCACAATAAGAAATTAGAAGCACAATTCTTTATTGTAGATACTTCATCAAGTCCCATTCTAGGTTTAGAAACATGCTTAGCTCTAAATCTTATGAAACTTGTTCTGGCAGTACAAAATGAAGAAACTGCCTACACAAAGCAGGACGTTATATCAAAATATGCCGACATATTTGACGGACTAGGTGAACTCGAAGGCGAGTGTGACATTCACCTACGACCTGACGCAATACCGGTGGTACACCCTCCACGTCGCGTTCCCATAGCTATTTGTAATAAACTCAAGTTAGAACTTGACAGAATGGAAAAAGATATGGTTATTACAAAAGTCACGACACCCACAGACTGGGTGAACAGTTTGGTCACAGTAGAGAAAGCAAACGGAAGCTTGAGAGTTTGCTTAGACCCTAAGGACTTAAATAATGCGATAATGAGACCCCATTATCCGACAAAGTCTCTTGACGACATTCTACCCGACTTAGCAGGAGCCACTATCTTCTCAAAGATGGACGCCCGAAGTGGGTATTGGTCAATTAAATTGACAGACAGGTCATCGTACCTTACGACATTTAATTCTCCTTATGGGAGATACAGATTCTTACGTTTACCATTTGGGTTGAACAATAGTCAGGACCTATTTCAGCAAAAAATGGACGTATGCTTAGAAGGCTTACCAGGTGTCAAAACTATAGTTGACGACATAGTAGTGTTCGGAAAGGACAGGACAGAACACGACAGGAATCTTGACACGTTAATGACACGATGTCGAGAAATGGGCATTAAACTAAATGCCGACAAGACTGAAATAGGACATTCAGAAATTCCTTTCTTTGGTCATTTGCTTACAGCGCAAGGTCTTAAAATAGATCCTGCCAAGGTCAAGGCTATTGATGACATGCCAGCACCTACATCTAGGTCAGAACTTGAGACAGTTCTAGGTATGATCACATATTTACAAAGATTTGCTCCAAATCTGGCAGAGCTTACCAGTCCCCTTAGGAAACTTCTCACTAAGGACAGTGTATTTCTTTGGGACGTAGAACAGGAAAATGCTTTCCAGAAAATTAAAAGCATTATTACACAGAGACCAGGCAAAGTACTCTCTGATCCAAATAAGGAGATCACGCTTCAAGTAGATGCTAACTTAAGAGGATTTGGTTGTGTGTTATTGCAAGAAAACAAACCAGTTTGTTTCGCGTCAAAATCACTAACACCTGCGGAGGTGAATTATGCACAAATAACAAAAGAGCTCTATGCTGTGTTATTTGCATGTAAAAAGTTTCATCAACTTGTGTACGGACGACACATAAAGGTACAATCAGACCACAAACCGTTGGTATCAATTACCAAGAAAAACTTACACTCAGCACCCCCGCGTTTGGCAAGGTTATTGTTGCAACTGCAAAAATATGACATAGAAATATCGCACGTGCCAGGCAAAATGATACCTCTTGCCGATACACTGAGTCGTAAATTCTTACCCGACACATATCCCGAGATATGCGACGGCATGGACGTGCAGGTGCACTCCATTATAAAAAATATCCCGATAAGTGACCAGAAAATGGAAATGATCCGTAAAACAATTGAATCTGATTCACAAATGCAGAGTCTAAAACAAACAATTTTAGACGGTTGGCCTGAAAATAGGACAGACACTCCTACACACCTGTTAGATTATTGGAACTACAGGGATGAACTCTCATATATTGACGGTATTCTATTGAAAGGTACCAAGGTTATTATACCAAAAGACTTGAGACAGATTATGCTTGAGAAAATTCACGAATCTCACTTAGGTGTAGAAAAATGCACACATCGTGCTAGAGAAATCATGTTTTGGCCTAATATGACAGGCGACATCAAAGACAAAGTATTAAGTTGTCCCATCTGTCTTGAACACAGAAATTCAAACGTCAAGGAACCCATGATACCTAACGACATACCCGACAGACCATGGCAAGTTGTTGCCACAGACTTATTTCACTGGAATGACACAGAATATGTTATGGTCGTTGACCTTTACAGTAGATATTTCGAAGTAGGTAGACTTCCAAACACAAGGTCAAATACTGTCATACATAAACTCAACGGGTTTTTTGCAACACATCGCATACCATCCAAGGTTATCTCAGATAACGCGACTCAATACAGTTCTCAAGAATTTGCAGATTTTGCAAAAAGCTGGGATTTCAATCATGTCACCTCATCTCCAAACTGGAGTCGCGGGAATAATTCTGCAGAAAGATGCATACAAACAATCAAAAAGATATTTACAAAATCAAAACAAGATCAGATTGACCCATACATTTCTATATTAGAATATAGGAATACCCCATTAGCGATCGGTCAATCACCCGCACAATTGCTTATGAGTAGACAGCTTCGTTCTACTTTACCTATGACAGAAATACACCTATCACCAAAAGTCCCCAAGTTATCAAGTGTTAGACAGAGAATGCTAAACATACAGAAAAAATCAAAAAGCAATTATGATAAACACACGAAACCATTAAAGCCATTAAACATTGGTGAAGGAATTCGCATACGACAGGGAAACGTATGGAATCCTGCTGTTGTCAAAAGTAAAGTTCATGATCGGTCATATTTAGTAGAAACCCAAAACGGTTCTGTATTTCGTAGGAACAGAAATCATTTGTTAAAAACTCATGAAAAACCATTCACCCTAGGCAACGAACAATCATCACAGCCAATTAGCAGAGATATTCCGTCCAACAATAATGTCTTATCAAAACAGACACCACAGGTGTTCCCAAAAGACACACACATATTAGCAGACAAAAACACCCAAGAGAATTCAAGTTTTAGTCAACCTTTAAAAGAGTCAAATTCAAACAATGTTACTAGATCTGGAAGAGTTGTCATTAAACCTAAGAAATTGGACATGTAATTAAATCAAATGAGTTTGAATGTATTTTAAGTCAAAGTTGAAAAAAGATTTTAATCAAAAATGACAAACCTTAAATTCAGAAAATCTTTCTGTACAGCAAATGTGAGACATTAGCTATTAACAACGGAATGTGATTAATTTTATGAACTGTGAGTCTAAGTGCTACAAGACAGCTGGATATGCCATTAATTCACCACAAAATTAGAGAATTAATCGGACATTAGGATAACAACATTTTTATGGCACATAAATAGGAGAATAATTGACTACGCCTAGAAGATTAAGTGCCGAGACATTTACCAGATACAAATAACTGTAAAATGATCATATATCAACAGTAATCAGAATACCATATGTGATAGCAAGAGACAGTGACATTATTTGAATAAAATGATCATGGGAAAATAGTTCTTAAACAAAAAGAGAAACAAACATTTTAAAAAGGGGCATGTTACATTATGGGAATTAACCATTGTAGTCATAGTATATACTTCGTATACATAGTTATCTATCCTGAACATTTCCATAGCGTTTTACTATATACTATTGCATGCTTTGTTTTACCTCACTTGAATATATGCAGCCGTACAATAAACATCTTAAATACAAACTGTGTTAGACCTTCATCCCAGAGCGCCCAATCAATAGAAAATAATTATTGGATAATTATAAGGACATACTTTAACAATGTCATACCATGTTTTGTGAATAAATAAGCATTTCTTAAATGATGTTATTCGCAAAGATCTTGTCTATCTTCCAATAAGTCAAACCCCTGCTGGGGACCTAGACTTGTCCCATGCATTATAAGAATTAACCTGGTTTAGGGCAGACATAATAAATCACTGATTAGGTGTATGAGGCTGATTCTAAGAGTTTCAGATGATTCCTGAGGGATTTCCAATTTCAAAGGGGATGGGGTCGAGGGGTGGGGGAGCTTCTGATTTATTTTTTATTTTAAGGAGGCTCTTGCATAAGCGAGAGTCTCCCAGAGGTGTTGGGAAACAAGGGAACATGGCCATTTATTTTTGGAAAACATGGGAACATTGTTTGTTATTGGTAATATTTTTGGGGAACAAGGGAACATTGGACAAAATATGTTTGGGGAACAAAGCAACATATGTTTGGGGAAGAAGTGAATATTGGGTCATATTTTCAGAGAACATGGGGACATGTACGTGAAATAATAAAATGAACTGTACTCTACTACCCACCAAATAAACTATTCACTACCAACCCGGAAATAAAATTTGTATCGCAGCACCGGCAAATCTTCTGACTAAACTTCATGTAACCTTGTGAAACATGTTTGACAGTGTTCCAAATTAAGACATATTAATACCATTCAGTTTTCTTTCGATACTGCTATATATAACGGGAGTGTTTAACGCTTAGATTATACAGTGTTCCGTATTTATGCAACACAAAGCGGTGTTTAACTACAATATATACTCTGACATTTAATCCTAGTCTTGATAGATCCCTACTACATGTTTTTTTTTCTGCCGAGTTCTGTAAATAAGTAATTTTAAAGTTGATGTTGAATTCAAGTGCTTTGAACTTTAAACAGTTGATCATCAATGACATTCACAATTTTGTGAAATTACTTGTATAAACCTGATAAAACAGAGATCTAACTTCTACGAAGTTTAAAACAGAGATCTAACTTCTAAGAAGTATTTACAAACTTCAGTACTAGCATTTATGACTCGGAGACATTTATTAGATCTCTGGTTGACTGAATGATTTAAAATAAAAATGGAAGATGTCGATACTGTAACATCAACAAACAATCTGACAGCAGCAACACTTGTTGTCGTCGCTTTTTCTGCTTTCATTATTTATAAAGTAGTTCAATTTGTACTCTATGTTCAAAGACTCAAGTCAATATTCAAGGATGTTCCTGGACCAAAGCGCCACTGGCTGTATGGTAATATGCATCTGGTAAGTCGGTGAAACCAAACAGTAGGTTGCAATATTATATTGGAGAACCTTTGGGAAGGCATTGCTTTATGTCTTCAGAAACCTTGCAGTAAAGTTTGAACTGAACCTGCCGCATACTCTATTGATATTTCCTATCGGCCTAGTCTTAGCTTTATGATAAGAACGGAATAAAAACCATAGAAGCTATGATTCTCAGAGCTAGAATAACCCCAGCATTTTATAAGTATTTTTGCACTTCATGTAAATGTTCTGTAGACGTAGATACAACAGCCAGAAGCCTCCTTATGCTCTGGCATAGAGTCCCAGATTGTGCCTGGGCACAGAGTCCTGGATTTCTCCCGTGCACATAGTCCCATATTGTGGTGTGCAGCACAGGATACCGGATTAAGACCTGGCCCTGAGTCCCGGATTGTTCCCGGGGCACAGAGTCCCGGAATGTGCCGGGGCACACTCTCTGAAAGAATGAACTCAAGGGGTTTGTATATACCTACACAGTCGTATATATAGAGATTATTTCACTGCTGGGGTCGGTCATAGTGAAATCCTTCACGAGATGGTAGACGTGTGGTCCTTTTCACGAATGAACATATGCGAGTGAGTGAAAAAATAAAACAAGCCTACCATCCAGTGGTGATTTCCCTATAATTGAACCCAGCAGTCAGATAATCAATTTGTTACATTTTAATAATATTAATTTATTACAGTTTTGTATAATTTAAATTTTCGGCAGATGATGTTGACGTTGACGTCCACGTCCACAACACTTTATTGACCTCCTGTCTCAACGTCACAGTTCTTTATGTGTTCGGAGTTGGTTATTAATATTTAGCAATTATGAATTTTCTTTCACTTAGAAATTCCCACCAACCATAAAAAGGTAACAAATATAAATTGTATAAAAGTATAAATAGAAGTTGAAAAACAATACTGTAGCAGTACATAGATAATTAATAAGTCATAACAGTAAATTAACACAATTCTAACAATGTGTTTAATGTTTGCAGCTTCCACAAACCTGCAGCCAAGACAGATTAATGTTTGGGTTGCATAATTGTAATACATACAAACGCTATTATGTATGGTGGACTGGTGGGGCCATGGCTTCGGTTACTGTGTGTCATCCAGAAACTGTTAAATTTGTCATGAAAACTTCAGGTATTTCTAAATCTTACATCTTTAATACATAGTTAAACATTTATTATATACATTTTCATAAACGTATATATTTATTATATGCCTATTTATAAACATTTTATATTTAGAAAGTTTTCAACCTTTAAATCTTATGTAAAATTTACATAAGATGAAATAAAATTATTCAAACTGTTTTTTAACATTTCTAGAACCAAAGCCTACCGGGTTTGCTGGTGTGTACCGAATGGGGCTCCCGTGGCTGGGGGAGGGACTCCTGATATCCAGTGGAGAGAGGTGGGCCAGGGCTCGAAGACTTCTTACACCTGCCTTCCATTTTGATATCTTGAAACCCTATATTGCAATCTACAATGATTCAGCAAACATACTACTGGTGAGTGCACTTTTTATTTTTCATATATATATATACACACCTTGAACATCAGTAAATACCATTTGTTGCCAACGACAGATTTGATGTTTTGCTTTCGTTTGTTGGAAATGAGGGTTAGGTATAATTTGTAAAACAGAAAACATCATGTGTATTGTCATTGTGTAACAATAAATTAAGCTCATATTTATAAATATATCACATTGTTCATGTTGTTGAAAAACTGACAGAGCTATTTATTCAATTCAAACATACACATTGCAATCCTGAAGTTGTTATCATGAATTAAAAAACCCATCTCGATTAAATAATTTTGGATCATTTTGACTTTAAACTTGCCTGCATAAAATTAAATGGATTTTAAAGTCTTCGTCAGAGCATTAGTTCCATTAATTCCCTTAATTAGCACAAATAAAGTTGTATGTGTGGTTCCTATTACATGATATAGGGTAGATCTACAGAGCTCAGGGGCGGATCCAGGATTTCAGCTTAGGGGGGGGGGGCGTAAGATTTTGGTCAATATTCGGGTCCGTTTCTAGCCTCATAAAATGGTTGCGGTAGTGCATTGATAGGGTAAAAAAGTCCGTTTTCAAATAAAAGGACTTAACAATGTGTTAATTAAATCACTCATTAGGCATTATGCGTCGAGCGAGCGAATCAAGCGAGAACTTTTTTTATACTGAGGGTGTGCATCGAAATTGTTTGATGGTGGGGCGTAAGATATTGGTCAATTTTTGGGTCCGTTTCTAGCCCCAAAAAACGGTTGCGGTAGTGCATAGATAGGGTAAAAAGGTCCGTTTTCAATTAAAAGGATTTAACAATGTGTTAATTAAACCACTCATTAACCATTATGCGTCGAGCGAGCAAAAAAAATAATTTTATACTGAGGGCGTGCATCGAAAGTGTTTGATGGGGTGCGTAAGCTTTTGGTAAATTTTTGGGTCCGTTTCTAGCCTCATAAAACGGTTGCGGTAGTGCATTGATAGGGTAAAAAATCCGTTTTCAAATAAAAGGATTTAACAATGTGTTAATTAAACCACTCATTAGCCATTATGCGTCGAGTGAGAGAGAATTTTTTGAATACTGAGGGCGTGCATTGAAATTGTTTGATTGGGAGCGTAAGATTTTGGTCAATTTGTGGGTCCGTTACTAGCCTCATAAAACGGTTGCGGTAGTGCATTGATAGGGTAAAAAGGTCCGTTTTCAAATAAAAGCTTTTAACAATTTGTTAATTAATCCGCACATTAGCCATTATACGCCGAGCGAGCGAAGCGAACGAGACAATTTTTTATACTGAGGGCGTGCATCGAAATTGTTTGATATTTTATCTACAATAACATGGACATACATGTATGATCCGGAATTTTAAGGCGGGTGCGCCCCCCCCCCCCCCCCCCCCCCCCCGTATCCGCTAGTGCAGCTCGTACATAATGTTTGACTGCAATGAGTATTTACTCGTCAGATTCAAAATGAATGAGTAAAAGGAACACGTTCAAAGTAAACAATTGCTTTAAACAGTTCATGCTTTCAAAATGGATGTGAATTAATACATTTTAAAAGAAACAACTACATGTATTCTGATTAAATGGAAGTTAAGTAAAAACAAAAGAAACACTGAATGACCTTAATATTAGACACATGCTTGGAACAATTTTCTTCATGTAAATATGGAATAAACTGTTCCACAGGATACAGTACATACAAATAAAATACTCTTGAATTTTAAAAATTATGAGTTTTGTAGTTAGTTGATGAGTAATAATACTCACAGTTTTAAAAAACTGAGGGGTTTTGTAAAAAAAGTATGAGTAAAATACTCAAAATCTCAGCTTATCTACAGCTCTGGATCTAGGTAGGAAGGGAAAATATTTTATTTCCTGAAAATATTTTATTTTTTATTTTATTTTATTTTTTTTCACTCAGTACTTTTAAAACATAATAAACTAACTTAAATATATATTTTGATGTCTGTATATATATATCATAGATTTCTTTTAACTTTCATTATCTAGGAGCACCTGGAAAGATTTGCTGATTCTAAGGAAAGATTTGAGGTGTTCACACATATCAGTAAGTTGACGTTGGACACCATTCTGCGATGTGCTTTCTCCTATCACACCAACTGTCAAAATGTGGAAGGGTAAGGTTTAATGTTATATTTTCTTATCTCTTTCTTAGATATAGTATATAAGGCTTTTTCTAGAAGGATCTACAAATGCTCCAGATGATGAAAATGTCATATCAATGAAAATTTGATGTTAGCTTTAATACTAGTATATTGACCCTAGCACATTGTGCAAATTAAAATTGTAAACATGCTTATTCATTCTATTTAGATATTTCGGAATAGAAAATATATTATTTTTTAAGTTTAAGTCAGACCTCTGGACACGACAACTCGCCTGATGGTACAATCTAAAGGAGTTATTGCTTCTCTGTCAAGTCGTCTGCCATGATATAAGATGTCTGCCTGCTACTGCATTATCTTATTCACATATTCAACTGTTTGTTTATTATTTTAGGATGGCATTGACAGATAAATATGTTATTGTAGTAAACTATACTTTTTCTTGTATTAATATACAGTCACTATGAAAATATATTTTTACATAAATGGGCAATTTCAATAGTATTACTTATAATCCTTATTTTAAAAATAAAGAAAACATTTCTGTGGCATTGTCTCATTTCTCGCCTTGCCTTGCCAGAGATACGCACCCATATGTTAAGGCAGTGGAGGAAATCTCGGATGCATGGTACTACCGAGCACGAAGTCCATGGTTGTTTCCCGACTTCATCTTCTACAGTACTAGCAAGGGGAAACAGTTCAGGAAAAACTGTGATTACGTGCACAGTGTGGCCGAGGATATTATAAACAAAAGAAAGGCAGTTCTGGTCAGTATATAGCAGTTTTGTTGTTTATCTTAAAACAAGTCTCTGTTTAAATATAGTCAGGACTAATAATTAATACGTACCTTCAAAATAAAAAGGTTTGATGTGTTAGAAATAGGGACCTTTTTGTCACCTATTCGAAGGAAAAGGAGTGACATAGGGATCACTTTCCCATCTCGAGTCATCCGGCCAGCATAACGAAAAATAAACATTGGGTAACATTACCTTGGCAATATATGAGAGTGAATGTCAAGTTCACAGTCAATGCCTTCTGGGTTCAAAGGTCATTTTTGATAAAAAACTTAACATTGGGTATAACTTTTTCATAAATAATCAAGTGATCACACCAATATATAAATGTCAAGGTCATACTTTGGATGTTAAAAAGTAATTATTGGTTACGCTATAACAATAGCCACAATAGCTTCACCATCACACCAATATAAAGAGGTCAGGGTTGCAGTCAAGGTCATTGTGTCAGTTCAAAAGTCAGTTTTATCACTTTGGCGAGTAGAGCTTATGCTATGGCAAGTTTCCCGACATCCATCGGTGCATCTGAAATGGATCATAGGGCATTTTTTGTAGCTTGTACATAAGGAAAGAGTAATTTTCCAACAAGGGTTCTGGCCCCCTGTTTGTATGCTCAAATAATAGCATAGAGCCAAAGATCATAATCCAGTCTAAGTTTGATGGACACAATTTGAAGGTCACCATGACCTACCTTGACCTATTTTATACACTTCATTTATTGTGTTGCCTGCATAGCATGGCAGACACCTAAGGATCACTTTGTCTGTCGTCTGTCATCGTCGTCTGTCACAGTTTAACTTTCAACCTAACCTTGGCCATAATTTGAAAAGTATTTGATCTATGTTCATAAAACTTGGCATACATTTTCATCTACGTCAAGGAATTGTGTAACTTATGTCCAATAACTCTGACTTTCATTTCGACAAATTTATTCCCATTTTCATAAACCTGCAACATAGCCTACCTCATTAGTGCTGAAATAAGCACACAACAGGCGACACAGGTGTTTCTTCTGGGTACTTTTTTTTCATGATTCCATTTCCTTCTACATTCTTTTTTAACTTCATACACAGATACATTGATTTACACTTTATCGATTCTACCGTATTCCTCGGCGTAAAATGCGCATGTGCAGATAACGCGCACCCCAACTTTGGACACGAAATCCTTGGAAAAAAACTTTTTGTTATGTATTGTAACATAAACCGCGCATATAAAACGTGTGTTTTCAGTTTCAGAACAGCAGACTGTCATTTTGAAGCATTGACCAAAGAAGAAATGTAAAATGAATTTAAGCTAAAACTAAGCTGCGTGTAAGACTGTGTTATTTACTCAAGTGTAAATAAAGTTGTACTTTTGAGTGTACTTTTTTTGTCTACTCGAGTTTCAATAAAATAAAAATCCCCACGCCCGTGTTCAACTTATTTCGATCATATTAAATTTATTAATCTGGCGTTGTATGACTGGCGTTGTTTCCCGGTTATTAACTATTGCTTATCAATTTGAAGGTGTTTGACAGTTTGAGAGGTTTCTCGAAATGAGATGCATTGTCTTGTGGCATCACCTATTAAACGCATTTTCCTAACACATCGTGTCAGCACCTTCTCAAACTTCTCAAGTAATCAAAGACAATTAAGGAATTGACATTTTACTGCGTACATGTATTGTTACATGTTTGTTTAATAATCACCATAGTCATCGTTATTTGCGGTCAGGTTAGCAAAAACCAAACATTTCACATGCTTTCCCAGTCAATTACACCCTTTATGAATAATCAAGATTCTACGTTGTCGAAATTCAGAAAGTGACTTTTATAACGAATAGATACATAGATCGTATTAAATACAGGTAGTCGTTGTTTATTAGATATCCTTACTATTCTATTCTATTCTATTAATAAAACGAATTTAACCAGTTTAACCCCAGCCTCGTTATCATTTCACTTTGCTGATTGATGTAAACAATGATATTTTTCAACATTTCAATGGTATTTCTCAACTATAATCAACAAAACACATGATAAAGCTTGATTTCATTATTTTTATTGATACTAAGCTTATAACATACAACGCATTTGATTGAACAATAGAAACAAGCCAACTTTTGTTTGATTCAATCTCTCTAGTAAACGGCCGGCATTGCGACTTTTTGAAACCCACAAAACTGCTCAACTTAGCTGAAAAAAAAAGGTAAAACATTACTTGTTGCCTAAACCGTGCACCCCTTCCACAACAACAGAATCTGGGGTAAAAAAGTGTGCAGTATATGCCGAGGAATACGGTAGTGTTTTTTTTATATCCTTGCATGTCCTGCCTATTCAGCGACCCGACTTTAAAATTAAGCATTACATAAATTTATACAAAATGTCTAACATTCCAGGAGAAGACTGGCCAGTCAGACAGGAAGTACCTGGATTTCCTTGACATACTTCTGACTGCCCGAGATGAGAATGGCCAGGGTCTCACACCGCTAGAGATCAGGAATGAGGTGGACACATTTCTCTTTGAAGGTAATTTTCCAGATTTTAGAGGGTGCTTATCCCTTTGTTCAAATATGTTACAAGGCATAAGACACATAATGCTGTCTGCGTTGAAAAGAGTGCTGTTTCTTATATCGGGTGGGGCAAGATCAGGTGAGGACACTTCACCAAGCAATTGTTATGGCCTTGGTTATATAGATTTATATATATTTAATATTGCTATTTTCAGGAAGTTGCTATGTTGACCTTTCTGGCAATGTACATATCGTATATATATATTCCATATTAAAATCTTGAAGAAAATCAACATATTAGTGTCCAAAAATGGCATTTTGTTAGCGTTATGATGTTGCACTTTAAAATTCTCCATTTTTGCATTTCTTTATTTCGTGGAATTTAAACTAGATTGTGAAAACAAATACATTTACCATTCAGCAATTTACTGAACTTGAACACACCTTCTACAAAATAAAAAATAAGGTAAAACAGAAGATAATTCCGTAAATGTGAAACCATACTTTCGTTATGTTTTTTACTTTTTCAGGGTAATTCTATAAAAGCCCAAATTTAACAGGAGTACAGTTATATACATACAGTATGTGTATACTCTGACTTTCAGTAACATTAAGAACTGTATACCTTAATTGTCAGTGGTCTGCCATGAGGAATTAATCCCCTTAGTGTCAGTTATCTGCCATGAGGAATTAATCCCCTAATTGTCAGTGGTCTGCCATGAGGAATTAATCCCCTTAGTGTCAGTGATCTGCCATGAGGAATTAATCCCCTAATTGTCAGTAGTCTGCCATGAGGAATTAATTCCCTAATTGTCAGTGATCTGCCATGAGGAATTAATTGCCTAATTGTCAGTGGTCTGCCATGAGAAATTAATTGCCTAATTGTCAGTGGTCTGCCATGAGAAATTAATTGCCTAATTGTCAGTGATCTGCCATGAGGAATTAATCCCCTAATTGTCAGTGGTCTGCCATCAGGAATTATTCCCCTAATTGTCAGTGATCTGCCATGATGAATTAATCCCCTAATTGTCATTGATCTGCCAGGAGGAATTAATCACCTAACTGTCAGTGATCTGCCATGAAGAACTGATCCCCTAATTGTCAGTGGTCTGCCATGAGTAACTGATCCCCTAATTGTCAGCGATCTGCCATGAGGAACTGATTCCCTAATTGTCAGTGGTCTGCCACGAGGAATTACGCGCCTAATTGTCAGTGGTCTGCCATGAGGAATTAATCAACTAATTGTCAGTGGTCTGCCATGAGGAATTAATCCCCTAATTGTCATTGGTCTGCCATGAGGAACTGATTCCCTAATTGTCAGTGGTCTGCCACGAGGAATTACGCGCCTAATTGTCAGTGGTCTGCCATGAGGAATTAATCCCCTAATTGTCATTGGTCTGCCATGAGGAATTAATCCCCTAATTGTCAGTGGTCTGCCATGAGGAATTAACCCCCTAATTGTCAGGGATCTGCCATGAGGAATTAATCACTTAATTGTCAGTGATTTGCCATGAGGAATTAATCACCTTATTGTCAGTGATCTGCCATGAGGAACTGATCCCCTAATTGTCATTGATCTGCCATGAGGAATTAATCCCCTAATTGTCAGGGATCTGCCATGAGGAATTTATCACTTAATTGTCTGTGATTTGCCATGAGGAATTAATCACCTAATTGTCAGTGATCTGCCATGAGGAACTGATCCCTTAATTGTCATTGATCTGCCATGAGGAATTAATCCCCTAATTGTCAGTGGTCTGCCATGAGGAATTACTCACCTAATTGTCAGTGGTCTGCCATGAGGAATTAATCCCCTAATTGTCAGTGGTCTGCCATGAGGAATTAATCCCTAATTGTCAGTGGTCTGCCATGAGGAATTACTCACCTAATTGTCAGTGGTCTGCCATGAGGAATTAATCACCTTATTGTCAGTGGTCTGCCATGAGTAATTAATCGCCTAATTGTCAGTGGTCTGCCATGAGGAATTAATCCCCTAATTGTCAGTGGTCTGCCATGATGAATTGGTCGCCTGATTGTCAGTGATCTGCCATGAGGAACTGATCCCCTAATTGCCATTGATCTGCCATGAGGAATTACTCACCTAATTGTCAGTGGTCTGCCATGAGGAATTAATCACCTCCTTGTCAGTGGTCTGCCATGAGGAATTAATCGCCTTATTGTCAGTGGTCTGCCATGAGGAATTAATCACCTAATAAATTGTCAGTTGTCTGCTATGATGAATTAATCACCTAATTGTCAGTGGTCTGCCATGAGGAACTGATCCCCTAATTGTCATTGATCTGCCATGAGGAATTACTCATCTAATTGTCAGTGGTCTGCCATGAGGAATTAATCACCTAATTGTCAGTGGTCTGCCATGAGGAATTAATCGCCTAATTGTCAGTGGTCTGCTATGAGGAATTAATTGCCTAATTGTCAGTGATCTGCCATGGGGAATTAATCACTAAATTGTCAGTGATCTGCCATGAGGAACTGATCCCTTAATTGTCATTGATTTGCCATGAGGAATTAATCCTCTAATTGTCAGTGGTCTGCCATGAGGAATTAATCACCTAATTGTCAGTGATCTCCCATGAGGAACTGATCCCCTAATTGTCATTGATCTGCCATGAGGAATTAATCCTCTAATTGTCAGTGGTCTGCCATGAGGAATTAACCCTCTAATTGTCAGTGGTCTGCCATGAGGCTCTAATTGTCAGTGGTCTGCCATGAGGAATTAATCACCTAATTGTCATTGATCTGCCATGAGGAAAAAATCCTCTAATTGTCTGTGGTCTGCCATGAGGAACTGATCCCTTAATTGTCAGTGATCTGCCATGAGGAATTAATCCCCTAATTGTCAGTGATCTGCCATGAGGAATTAATCCTCTAATTGTCAGTGGTCTGCCATGAGGAACTGATCCCTTAACTGTCATTGATCTGCCATGAGGAATTAATCACCTAATTGCCAGTGGTCTGCTATGAGGAATTAATCACCTAATGGCCAGTGGTCTGCCATGCGGAATTAATCACCTAATTGCCAGTGATCTGCCATGAGGAACTGATCCCCTAATTGACATTGATCTGCCATGAGGAATTACTCACCCAATGGTCAGTGGCCTGCCATGAGGAATTAATCGCCTAATTGTCAGTGGTCTGCCATGAGGAATTACTCACCTAATTGTAAGTGGTCTGCCATGAGGAATTAATCACCTAATTGTCAGTGGTCTGCCATGAGAAACTGATCACCTAATTGTCAGTGATCTGCCATGAGGAATTAATCACTTAATTGTCTGTGATTTGCCATGAGGAATTAATCACCTAATTGTCAGTGATCTGCCATGAGGAATTAATCCCCTAATTGACATTGATCTGCCGTGAGAAATTACTGACCTAATTGTCAGTGGTCTGCCATGAGGAATTAATCGCCTAATTGTCAGTGATCTGCCATGAGGAATTACTCACCTAATTGTCAATGGTCTGCCATGAGGAACTGATCCCCTAATTGTCATTGATCTGCCATGAGGAAATAATTGCCTAATTGTCAGTGATCTGCCATGAGGAATTAATCCTCTAATTGACATTGATCTGCCATGAGGAATTACTCACCTAATTGTCAGTGGTCTGCCATGAGGAATTACCTAATTGTCAATGGTCTGCCATGAGGAACTGATCCCCTAACTGTCATTGACCTGCCATGAGGTATTAATCGCCTAATTGTCAGTGATCTGCCATGAGGAATTAATCACCTAATTGTCAGTGATCTGTCATGAGGAATTAATACCCTAATTGTCAGTGATCTGCCATGAGGAATTAATCACCTAATTGTCAGTGATCTGCCATGAGGAATTAATCCCCTAATTGACATTGATCTGCCGTGAGAAATTACTGACCTAATTGTCAGTGGTCTGCCATGAGGAATTAATCGCCTAATTGTCAGTGATCTGCCATGAGGAATTAATCACCTAATTGTCAATGGTCTGCCATGAGGAACTGATCCCCTAATTGTCTGATCTGCCATGAGGAATTAATCACCTAATTGTCAGTGATCTGCCATGAGGAATTAATCCCCTAATTGACATTGATCTGCCATGAGGAATTAATCACCTAATTGTCAGTGGTCTGCCATGAGGAATTACTCACCTAATTGTCAGTGGTCTGCCATGAGGAACTGATCCCCTAATTGTCATTGATCTGCCATGAGGAATTAATCACCTAATTGTCAGTGATCTGCCATGAGGAATTAATCACCTAATTGTCAGTGATCTGTCATGAGGAATTAATCCCCTAATTGTCAGTGATCTGCCATGAGGAATTAATCACCTAATTATCAGTGATCTGTCATGAGGAATTAATCCCCTAATTGTCAGTGATCTGTCATGAGGAATTAATCACCTAATTGTCATTGATCTGCCATGAGGAAAAAATCTCCTAATTATCAGTGATCTGTCATGAGGAATTAATCACCTAATTATCAGTGATCTGCCATGAGGAATTAATCACCTAATTGTCATTGATCTGCCATGAGGAAAAAAAATCCTCTAATTGTCTGTGGTCTGCCATGAGGAACTGATCCCTTAATTGTCAGTGATCTGCCATGAGGAATTAATCCCCTAATTGTCAGTGATCTGCCATGAGGAATTAATCCTCTAATTGTCAGTGGTCTGCCATGAGGAACTGATCCCTTAACTGTCATTGATCTGCCATGAGGAATTAATCACCTAATTGCCAGTGGTCTGCTATGAGGAATTAATCACCTAATTGCCAGTGGTCTGCCATGCGGAATTAATCACCTAATTGCCAGTGATCTGCCATGAGGAACTGATCCCCTAATTGACATTGATCTGCCATGAGGAATTACTCACCCAATTGTCAGTGGCCTGCCATGAGGAATTAATCGCCTAATTGTCAGTGGTCTGCCATGAGGAATTACTCACCTAATTGTAAGTGGTCTGCCATGAGGAATTAATCACCTAATTGTCAGTGGTCTGCCATGAGAAACTGATCACCTAATTGTCAGTGATCTGCCATGAGGAATTAATCACTTAATTGTCAGTGATTTGCCATGAGGAATTAATCACCTAATTGTCAGTGATCTGCCATGAGGAATTAATCCCCTAATTGACATTGATCTGCCGTGAGAAATTACTCACCTAATTGTCAGTGGTCTGCCATGAGGAATTAATCGCCTAATTGTCAGTGATCTGCCATGAGGAATTACTCACCTAATTGTCAATGGTCTGCCATGAGGAACTGATCCCCTAATTGTCATTGATCTGCCATGAGGAAATAATTGCCTAATTGTCAGTGATCTGCCATGAGGAATTAATCCTCTTATTGACATTGATCTGCCATGAGGAATTACTCACCTAATTGTCAGTGGTCTGCCATGAGGAATTACTTAATTGTCAATGGTCTGCCATGAGGAACTGATCCCCTAACTGTCATTGACCTGCCATGAGGTATTAATCGCCTAATTGTCAGTGATCTGCCATGAGGAATTAATCACCTAATTGTCAGTGATCTGTCATGAGGAATTAATCCCCTAATTGTCAGTGATCTGCCATGAGGAATTAATCACCTAATTGTCAGTGATCTGCCATGAGGAATTAATCCCCTAATTGACATTGATCTGCCGTGAGAAATTACTGACCTAATTGTCAGTGGTCTGCCATGAGGAATTAATCGCCTAATTGTCAGTGATCTGCCATGAGGAATAAATCACCTAATTGTCAATGGTCTGCCATGAGGAACTGATCCCCTAATTGTCTGATCTGCCATGAGGAATTAATCACCTAATTGTCAGTGATCTGCCATGAGGAATTAATCCCCTAATTGACATTGATCTGCCATGAGGAATTAATCACCTAATTGTCAGTGGTCTGCCATGAGGAATTACTCACCTAATTGTCATTGATCTGCCATGAGGAACTGATCCCCTAATTGTCATTGATCTGCCATGAGGAATTAATCACCTAATTGTCAGTGATCTGCCATGAGGAATTAATCACCTAATTGTCAGTGATCTGTCATGAGGAATTAATCCCCTAATTGTCAGTGATCTGCCATGAGGAATTAATCACCTAATTATCAGTGATCTGTCATGAGGAATTAATCCCCTAATTGTCAGTGATCTGCCATGAGGAATTAATCACCTAATTGTCATTGATCTGCCATGAGGAAAAAATCTCCTAATTATCAGTGATCTGTCATGAGGAATTAATCACCTAATTATCAGTGATCTGCCATGAGGAATTAATCACCTAATTGTCAGTGATCTGTCAAGAGGAATTAATCCCCTTATTGTCAGGAATTAATCACCTAATTGTCAGTGATCTGCCATGAGGAAAAAATCCCCTAATTATCAGTGATCTTTCATGAGGAATTAATCCCCTAATTGTCATTGATCTGCCATGAGGAATTAATCACCTAATTGTCATTGATCTGCCATGAGGAATTAATCACCTAATTGTCAGTGATCTGCCATGAGGAATTAATCACCTAATTGTCAGTGATCTGTCATGAGGAATTAATCCCCTAATTGTCATTGATCTGCCATGAGGAATTAATCACCTAATTGTCATTGATCTGCCATGAGGAATTAATCACCTAATTGTCAGTGATCTGCCATGAGGAATTAATCACCTAATTGTCAGTGATCTGCCATGAGAAATTAATCACCTAATTGTCAGTGATCTGCCATGAGGAAAAAATCCCCTAATTATCAGTGATCTGTCATGAGGAATTAATCCCCTAATTGTCAGTGATCTGCCATGAGGAATTAATCACCTAATTGTCATTGATCTGCCATGAGGAATTAATCACCTAATTGTCAGTGATCTGCCATGAGGAATTAATCACCTAATTGTCAGTGATCTGTCATGAGGAATTAATCCCCTAATTGTCAGTGATCTTCCATGAGGAATTAATCACCTAATTGTCAGTGATCTGCCATGAGGAATTAATCCCCTAATTGTCAGTGATCTGCCATGAGGAATTAATCACCTAATTGTCAGTGATCTGCCATGAGGAAAAAATCCCCTAATTATCAGTGATCTGTCATGAGGAATTAATCCCCTAATTATCAATGATCTGCCATGAGGAATTAATCACCTTAATGTCCTTGATCCGTGAGGAATTTGTTAAATATGTAAATAAGTATGAATGTATTAGTTGGCCTTTATTTGTTAGTATTTTATTTCTAGGAAATCAATACTGATACATCATTTCTTAGCAATTTCTAATAAAAACATAGGCCAATACAATTGTCAGGAAAAAACAAATTGTTGCATATAAAAATGTACTTCCTTATCCCAGGTCATGACACAACCGGCAGTGCCATATCTTGGATCTTGTATTCCCTCGCTAAGCATCCGGAATGTCAGAAAAAATGTCAGCAGGAAATTGACAGTATACTTGATGGACGTGATACAGACGATATAGAATGGTAACAATATCTGTATATCTGATAGCTTATTAGCTAGACTGTTATTAGCTAGACTGTTATTAGCTAGACTGTTACGAAGAAGAAAAAAAGAGCTGTTGTCATCACTTGATCGTTGTCTGCACCGTCTGCACCGTCTGCACCGTCTGCAGCCGAAGTTTGTATGTAAGCTTGTATCTCCGAAACTACTTTACATAGTGGATTGAAACTTCACACAATCATGTAATGGGCATCATTGGACAGCATCATACAGCCAGGTTGTATAAATCATGCTTTTATTTTAACTAAATTATGGCCACTTTCATACTACTTACAAAACTTTGTTAAAGTTTGTATGTAAGCTTGTATCTGCAAAACTACTTTACATAAACATTTGAAACTTTACACATGTACTGGGCCTTATTAGACAACATCATACAGCTAGGTTCTACCATGGATGCTTTTATTTTATTTTAACAAAATTATGGCCCCTTTTATACTTAGACAATATGGTAAACATAGTTTCCCCATAAATAAACAAGGCCTTGAAAGTCTGCTTGTGTTGTATTTATGTCTCCACATTGTTTTTGTGTTTTTGTCTGATTCGGTGTCACTTAACTCCTACAATTTTCAGCAGAATTCCAGGAAATTTCCAGAAAAATGAAGATGTGCATATTGTTGCGTTGTTTAACTCGGATGATCGTTTGCTCCACTGCCTGAAGGCTAGACAGGCTTGTGTGATGGTCCATTCGTGCATTTGCTTATTTTTGTATTCTTGTTATATTAAAACTTAAAGGGAATACAGCAACACAGCCAAACACTCTTTGTTATTGAGAGTTCTGAAAAACTTGGAAAAGGGTGAAATAATTATCAAAATCGGATGATAAACAAAGAAGATATGATCGTTTGAAGGTTCTGTTGAAACTGATATGGAAGCCGCCATTTTTAGAGCTATGACATCACAGTTCTAAATGACCATATATGGAATATTGATAAATATGAAACTACTCATTTATAGAGGGAAAAATTGAAGTAACTGTATGAAGAATATGTATAACTAATGACAATAAAGCTGTATATGCCCAGTTAAGGAGTGTGCATTCATGTGCAGTGATTTGCTTTGCATTAAATGATATTTATCAATATTCCATATATGGTCATATGGAACTATGACGTCATAGTTTTCAAAATGACGGCTCCCATATCCATTTTAGTACAACCTTCAAATGGTCATATCTTTTTTGTTTATCATCCGATTTTGATAATTCTTTCACATTTTCTTAAGTTTTTCAGAACTCTCAATAAAAGAACTTGTTTGGCTGTGTCGCTACATTCCCTTTAAGTAAATCCGGATTTTCCCCAAATTGATTAGAAGGTTTGTTTCAGTAAAGTCTCCGCTCACCGCTGCGGGTTCAAATCCCACTGGGAGCTCTACTTGTAAGTGAGGAAGTGTTCGGATGGCAGGAGGCATACAGTACTGGTTCTACCCAGGAAAAGTGGGTGGTCTGCCTCCACCACAACAAATCGAACGTAGTATATAACCTTACATGTGTTGAAAATGATGTAAAACACCATACAAACGAATCAATAAGGTCTCCGACGAGTTTGACAATGAGCAGTCAATGCATATTACCCTTGATTATTGAAAAATAAGAATTCCAGCTTGTGTAAGTGAAATGGAGGGTTTGTTTCAATAAAATCTTGGAATAGTTTAAAAATAAGTAAAATTAACATATGCATTAACATATTATATTGCCCTTGAATATATTGAAGCGCATGTATAAATTTAAACCAGAATTTGATATCATGGAGGTTTGTTTGAATAAGATTGTGTCGTGTACCATATTCAGGTTTTGTTTTTCAGGTTGGAGTCACTGGTCACAATATTTGTGTCTTTTCCATAACTTTGATCTACTTCAGATATTGGGATAAATTTTGATGTTTGTATGTAGCATTGCTTGACTGTCAATCGGAACTGCCTCAACCATTTTTTTTTTTTTTTTTTCCCATTATTTCCGATGATCTACGGAAATGAGCGAGTTTGCACGATTGGCTTGACTGTGTGTTGTTTACAATTGAATTGAATTGGATTTTATAGTTGCACCAACAGCTAAATCATATGGCGACTTTCCAGCTTCCATTTGTGGAGGAAGAGCAGCACCTGGGTAGGACCACCGACATTCTGCAAATGTCGTTTACAAAATTTGGGGCATGTGGTCAAGGTTATGGTTCAAGGACATGCATTTTATTGTTGTCGTGCAATTTTCAGGTTGGGATAAAACTTGATTTGTTTATATCATCAATAAACCATGAAATTTGTAGGGTCAGTCCAGCCATTTGGCTTGGACCACATTCAGAACGCTTGTTATAATGGAAATAAATGTTAAAAACCAATGGAAAAAAATGTGTGATTCTAACCTTCAAGGTCAAGGTCACAGTGTTATGTTTTTGAAAATGCCTTTCCCAGCTTGAAAGGTATCAGATATTCTGAAATATTGATGATGTATAGCATTATGGTCTTGGAGATATACTTACACCATATTTATGTTCAGGAGTGACCTCTCCAAGATGGAATATTTGACCATGTGTATTAAGGAAGGAATGAGGGCTCATTCTCCAGTACCCTTCACACAGAGACAGTTTACTCATGATTTTGAATTGGATGGTAAAATATTTCCAGGTATATTTTATATTTGCGCTTCTGATCTTAAACTAATGCATGTTAATATACAAATATTGTAGTCGGATTGCAAAGCAAATCCAGGCTTATGGTCGATCATTGTCGCTCACTTAAGTACTTTTGTTCAGGATCAACACGAGTTTTACCAACAAAACTTTGTTTCATTTGGTGATCTTGTAACTCAGCAGGAGATGCACAGGTTGAGACCTTGAAAGCAAACGTAAGTGGGGTGTGTGGGTGTGGTATAAAATTATTCTACATCTTTTATGTGTTGCAAAGCCTTGTAGGCGAGACATTTGATTTCATGGTTTTCTTGTTTAAAGTATATTTACCCTAATATGTTTACCATTTCAGCTGGTACAATAGTTTCGCTTCACATATTTGGACTGCACAACAACGTGCATGTATGGGACAATCCCACAGAATACATACCAGAGAGGTTCTCGAAAGAAAACTCCTCGAAGATTGACACATACCAGTTTGTACCCTTCTCTGCTGGCCCACGGTGAGCATTTGTTTGTTTATTTGATGTTTAATGTCATTTTTCAGCACATTTTAGGCTATGTATAACAATAGATTTTTTGTGGTGGAGGCAGACCACCCGCTTATTCCAGGGTAGAACGAGTACTGCACACCTCTTGCCATCCGTAAAAATCGACACTTTCTCATTTGACACATCGCCACGATGAGAAGACATGTAAGCTCACACCAAAATCTTGATCTAATAACCCCATATCTGTAGTGTTTCATAGATTGTAGATGGTTAAAATAACTCGTAATGGGTCTATTAAATGAGTATGGGTTTCATACATTGCTATTTTCCAAAAGAAATTTACCGATTATGAAGCAGTTATTTTCATTATTGTCACCACAAAATGGCTTCCTTGGGTTGGCCTCTATCAAGTTTGTGTTTTTCGTTTTCGTCTAATAATCAAAATGGCCACCACGGCGACCCAAAGTTTACAAAGAGTTATATAGGAAAAGGTTAAAAATGACATCTTCTCTGAAACCTCTTGAAGGATTTTGATGAAACTTAATCACAATGATATTTGGGATAGTCCCTCTCAGATTTATGTTTTTCGCAGCCGCCAGTCATCCAAGATGGCCGCCATGGCTAAAACTAGGCCAAATTTAAGTAAATTTCAAACAACATCTCCGACGAAACCACTTATTCCATTCTTTTGAAATATCATATACATGTTCCTTGCGTTAGCTTCTATCAAGTTTGTGTTTTTCGTTATCGTCAAAGAATCAAAATGGTCACCACGGCAACCCAAAATTTACATAGAGTTATATAGGAAAAGGTTAAAAAATTACATCTTCTCTGAAACCGCTTGAAGGATTTTGATGAAACTTAAGCACAATGATATTTAGGATAGTCCCTCTCAGATTTTTGTTTTTCACGGCTGCCAGTCATTCTAGATGGCTAAAACTAGGTAAAATTTAAGGAAATTTCAAACGACATCTCCTTAACCATTTATTCCATTCTTGTGAAATATCATACACATGTTCCTTGGGTTAGCCTCTGTCAAGTTTGTGTTTTTCATTATCGTCAAATAATCAAAATTATTCAAAATGGCCGCCACAATAACCCAAAGTTAGGAAACATGTTTCTTTGGCTGGCCTCTATCATGTTTATGTTTTTGAATCACATCATACAAGTAGAGCGTCTACAGGCCCTCTTGGGCCTCTTGTTTACATGTGAAATTACTATAATACTTTCAATTGCTTCAAATCTCTCTTGGATATAAGCTTGATTGAAAGATCAAAACTTGCTTTATATTTCAGAAATTGCATTGGTCAGCATTTTGCTATGAATGAAGAGAAAGTAGTTCTTGCGAGGCTGTTAAGAAAGTAAGTATTGGTCCGATGTATAAATGCGAGATTAGATCAGAGTCGCTGTCAAGGTTCAAAGTCAAAAACGTTAAAACTGATGGTTGGAACTTCTCAATCTGAATCAGATACACCTAATTAACATTTTATGTACCACTGACATTCTGTGTCTTGACATTGCATCAGACAGCATTTGTATGTTTATTTACAATAAATATTTATTTATTTATTTATTTAAAATGATGTTGTGTAACTGTTCACCTTTTTGATGTTGATTGATGAACATAGGGCTATTCCATTAATACATACCCGGGACCCCAGGGAGGCAATTTAATAAACATCTATGGGTGAACCCTATTTTCAGAAATTTAGTTCCTTAAACTTAATTTTGCATCTATGGGTGGGTGTTCAATTTTAAAAGTGCCTTCCTAGGGTCCCATATATGTTTTAATGGAATAACCCTTAAATGTATAGATTTGGTGTCATGCAGGCGAAAAAAAAGAAGATATTTCTGTTAGTCCCATTCAAAAGTGAAAATATCTTTATCTGGTGTGCAAGAATATAAGAATTGCTCCTGGGTATCCGGTGAATACTGGGAATTCCAATAAATAGAACTGTTTTTATTGAACCGAAGGTTGGAATTGCCCTATCTAAATGATGTTGATGATTCTTTTTCTTGCATATACCATTGACATTTTTAGCGTTGACTTTGCCAACAATTTTGCATGTTTATTTATACAATGACATTGTGCAACTGTTGACGTTAACGAAGTCATCATTGATGTGCATGACTTTTATCTGCCGCGATGTATAAGATCAGGCTTACCAGTGCTATTGTAGAATGCGGATAACATTTTTATGTCCGGAGCATATCTTTGAAATTGTTTAGGGTAATCGTGTGAAACTTTATACAAGTGAAGAACACTACCGGATGGCATGAGGAGTGCAAGATTCACAACTATTGGTGGATTTTTCACAAAATTGTGGCTCTTTTAATTCTTTGTCACACCTTTCTTGTTAAACATGTTAAAGACAAAACCCTTTTTGTAGTATTATCAATTAACAAATTTAACTTAAACATCATATGAACATTTCTTGATAGTCATGGAGAGAAACATATATTTAAAACTGCTACTAAGTTGTATGTAAAAATCAGTATTATTTGCATGACGTAGATACTACTTTTACCACTGCATGAGTGCATGGGGAAATGAGGTAAATCTGAATAGTATAGCTGCACATCTAATGCCAGATAATTAATAAATACAATTACCTGTGGATTAATTTTAAATTACCTGTTCAAAGTTTTCTACGTCATCAAATAAAATCTTATTCTCGCTTTTCACAAATATTGCAATGTGTGAATTGTAAATATCTATTGTTGTGTATTGATTTCGATTTAAATAAACATAATCATGTTCATGAAATAAAACATGGCCGGAGAACTTTGAATGTCAATCCAAGGAAAAACAGCTCTACGTAATTCATGTTGGTATATAGAATTAGAGTGATTTCCCTTGATAGTTTGCCTTTTCATCATAATATAAATTGGAAAGAAAACGCGCTGAATATTGTAGTTTAGCTCTTATGGTAATGGTATAAAACAAATTAAGAACACAACAGGACAAGTGTGTCCAGGGAGATCAGGTGGATCAATTTTTAGCTCGACTGATCAGAGATCAGCAGAGCTTATGCCGTGGTGCGGCGTCCGTCCGTCTGTCTGTCTGTCCGTAAACTTTTATTTGTAGCAACTACTCCTCTGAAACTACTGGTTGGATATTCATGAAACTTTACAGAAATGTTGCCCATGAAGTCTAGTTGATTCTAGCAAAAATTCATGTTGATTCGAAATCCAAGATGGCCGCCACAGCTGAAAATAGATTTTTAAAAAATAAGTTTGTAGCGACTACTATAAGTGATATTGATATGGGACTTTATCTAAAATGATCAGCATGACATGATGTTGATCCTAGTCGAACATAATTTTTATTCGACGTTAAACATGGCTGCCAGTGGCCATCTTTGTTTACATAAGAGTTATATAGTAAAAACTTGTAGTGACTACTTCTCTGAAACTACTTGACGGATGTTCACGAAACTTCACAGGAATGTTGCTCTTGATGTCTAGTTGATCCTAGAAAATTTTCAGGCTGACCGGAAATTCAAGATGGCCACCACGGCTAAAAATAGATTTAAAATAAATAAATTTGTAGCGACTACTTCTTGAAAACTGTAAGTGATATTGATATGGGACATTTTCTAAAATGATCAGCATGACATGATGTTGATTCTTGTCGAAATTTATTTCGATGCGACTTTAAACATGGCCACTAGCGGCCATCTTTGTTTACATAGATTTATATAGTAAAAAATTGTAGCGACTACTACTCTGAAACTACTTGACGGATTTTCATGAAACTTCACAGGAATGTTGCTCTTGATGTCTAGTTGATCCTAGCTCAAGTTCAGGTCTGTCGGAAATTCAAGATGGCCACCATGGCTAAACATAGATTTTTTAAAACAAGTTTGTGGCGACTACTTTTTGAAAACTGTAAGTGATATTGATATGGGACTTTTTCTGAAATGATCAGCATGACAAGATGTTGATCCTTGTCGAAAATTATTTTGATTCAACATTAAACATGGCTGCCAGTGGCCATCTTTTTTTACCTAGAGTTATATAGTAAAAACTTCAACTTGTAGCGACTTCTCCTCTGAAACTACTTGACAGATTTTTATGAAACTTCACAGGAATGCTGATCTAGTTCTAAAATACAATACAGAAAATATTTATCCAGAAAAAGGGCAGTAATTTTGCTAAAATGCAATACAGAGTTATGGAACATGTGTCTACTAGCATCCATGCTTTACTGAAGTTGTATTAATAGTTAACAATCACCCATTGAAATATTAGGACTTGCCTAAACACTTGAACCAGAATTTTGAAGTCGAAAAAGGAAATAACTGTGTTTAAATGCAATACAGAGTTAATATGGAACATGTGTCTACTCCTCTGTAACTACTCGACGGATTTTCATGAAACTTCAAAGGAATGTTGATCTTGATGTCCAGTTGATACTAGCAAAATTTCACGTCGGCCGGACATTCATGATGGCCGCCATGGCTAAAAATAGATTTTCAAAATACAAATACAGTAGCGACTACTGATATTGATATTGGACTTTTTCTAAAATGGTCAGTATAACATGAGGTTGATCCTTTTGATTTGACGTTAAACATGGCCGCCAGAGGCCATATTTGTTTACATAGAGTTATACAATAAAAACTTGTAGCGACTACTCCTCTGAAACTACTTGACGGATTTTCATGAAACTCCACAGGAATGCTGATCTAGCTATCAAAAACCTATCAGTAGAGCTTCAAGGTCATTGACCTCTTGTTAATCATGTGATTCTGCGTCTATTTCAGATACTGGTTTGACCTTGACACTACACATGAAGTAGCATATAAAGTGGCTGCCGTAATGCGGGCCGAGAATGGAATATACATGTATGTCAAGCCAAGACATATGTGATGGGAACTTTTGTGATAGTAACATTAAAAAGGTGCTGCATGTTTACAAATGTCAACCAAACATAATTGCAGTCACTCAAACATTTAGATAATACCAACTATGTGATTGGTTTAGTGTCATTTTTTGTGCGTTCATTGGGGTATGAACTTTTTTGTGCGTTCATTGGGGTATGAACTGCTTCGACAGTTCATACCCCAATGAACGCACACAAAAAAGACACTAAATCCTTAAATGATACGTCAAGGTTGGCAACAAAAAGAGAGTAATTTCATTTTTGTGAAATGCTTTTTGCATGGTGCAAATCAGAAATACACAAATGCATATTCTGTCAAATTATTGTATCTACTTTCGAATCCGATATAAAATTTCAGTAAAATGACAAAACCATTATTTGAATTTTGCCAATGTCGGTTGGCAACCAAAACTCAAATATTACAGGAGAAATAAATTATTTTCTTGAAAGGTTCACAATTAAGCTTATTGAGTTCATTTTAAATAAAATAATAAAGATGAATTCAACTATGAAGAGAACTTATTCATGACATTATAGCTGTCTATATAGTTTACATCTATATAGTTTAACAGTTCCATCCACATGCCGGGGTAGAATACAACCACCGCAAACACACCGTCACATGGAGAGGGGTAGGACCCCCCCCATTCATGTTCATTTTGTCATTGTTTGTTTATGCTCATTAAAGGTCTTCATCATGACCCCTGCATTGTTTCAGGTGCCATCTCGCTCACATCACTAAGAGCAGTGGCAGAAAAACAATAAACATGGCTCCAGCGTAAATGGAGTGTCTACAATAGAATTTGCAGCAACTCTGCAGTTCAGGTCGAGAAGGTCCTAGGCCCATTCTCCATATTTTATCTCGATGTACATGGAAGATGAGCCTGGCATGTTCATGCCTGTTAGGTGCCATATAACCTTTCATGTGTTGGTGCGCCTTAAAACTTAATTCAATTGAAAACTGAAATTACGAATCTTGATATTCTTCATCTTTTGTTTCTCGATAAAAAAATAGTTATGAGTTTCATGTAAGCCAATCATGATATTGCTGAGTTTTACTCCACACTTTAATGAAACGTATAATTTGTGCTTGATTTTACAGATAATTGTTTCAACCAATGACAACATTATTTTACAAATTTGTCAACCAAACATGATTATGTCAAAAAATTTAATATTATATATAGTACATGTGATGTAAATTGTGCCAAAACAAAAATTACCTTTACATATAGTCGAAGACAGTTATATTGTTTAAAGAAACTTTTTGTTAATGTGAAATTGTAGACAAATCCTAGTTCTTTTAAAGCGACACTGTCCGTAAGTAAGCAGATATTGAGCATGACCAAGTAACTCTGATTTTTATTCAGTGAAATGTATACATGAAAACATGGGGATAGACCCAGATAACTGTGTAGTAATACATGCGTGAGTTTGAAAAATAAAAAATATTAAGTAAACAATGTTGTACCGCAATATTTATATTTTCTGCTAATCATGTGACATTCATTAGCGCATTAGGTTTTCTATATAGTATGTCTTGCCTAATACATCTGGCCTTTTCAGCTCAGTAGGGAGTGCGCTCGATTATTGCGCACTCATCAATTATTAACCGTGAGTGTAATTTTAGTGTGGGCCTACAAGTTCGACCCAGCGAAGCAGTAGCTATATATTTTGTACCGCTATTGAATTCCGTCAGTCTTGTTTTTATTTAGTAAATATTCAATAATGGTTGGTGTGTTATGTTTGTCAACATTGTTATTTTGGGTTTTATCAGCTAAAACTTACGGACATTGTCCCTTTAAACAGTTGAAGAAATGTCTTAACATGGCATGTTAATATATATGACGCTTTATACAACATTATAAAACTATATGTTGATTTATTGTTTAAAGGGAATTAAATGAGTCTATTATCCTAAAATAAGTTGTATAAATGTATATTTTTTGTACAGATAATTGTTAATTCCAATCAAAGTTGTGATTTTATTATTGCTGAAATGATGTAAAATAAAACGACATCAAAATCATGTTTGTGTTGTTAAAAACTTTTTGCAAACAATTATTTTGAACTATTTTCTCTATAAAATAGATGGAAATGTTACCAGTACATTATTATGCCATGATCGATAGGTGAATTAAGGTGATGAGCTGTGGATGGATAGCGTACGAACCTCCAAAACAACCGTTTTAGCTCACCTGAGCCAAAGGCTCCACATCGAGCTATTATGACCGTTGTCGTCCATGATTGTAAATAACTTTTCCTTGGCTGATTTTTCCTCAGAAACCACTCGGCCGATTTTGGCCGAACTT
This sequence comes from Cyrtodaria siliqua, assembly GCA_037043455.1. Lineage (NCBI taxonomy): Eukaryota > Metazoa > Mollusca > Bivalvia > Adapedonta > Hiatellidae > Cyrtodaria > Cyrtodaria siliqua. Next base: position 30,215 of record JAWPHD010001721.1, on the reverse strand, counting down.
CACATGGATGATCCTTTAATCAATCAGTTTGTACAAATTAGATCAATGTAACATACAGTTAAAGGCCACTTAACAGATTTCCAGGTTTTTAGCTCTTTGGACACTGGCCAGTAGGGCTTGTGCCGTGGTCTGTTGTCCTTCATTCGTAGAGTGTCCATCGTCCATTAACTTTTTGATGTCAACATTCCCGCATATTTGTTTTGCATTCAATCTTTACCAAACTTGGCCAGAGTCTTAAAATCAATGAAAGCCTTGACAATTTAAACATAACACCAATATCAGGTAATAACTTCAGAATTACTGCTCCTGATTTAATGAAAAATGCTATATGTTACATTGTCAACACTGGCACCTACTGTTTGCATCCGATCTTTACCAAACGTGGGCTTCTTTTAATACCAAATTTGGCCAGAATCTTAACATCGCTGAAAGCTCAGAAGAGTTCGAACAACATATAGTCAGTTGCAAAAGAAACTGGACACTTTGAACATTTTACTTTTAAATACACCCTATCCTCATTAACAAGCGACAGTCCCTTAATGATTCAACCTATTGAAAAACAAATGACAACATGATATTGGCAATGGAATGATAAAAACTTTGGTACCAAACATGGCAAATTCATTTTGGAATTTGTCAATTTAATTCTACAAAAACTTTATACAATTAAATCTAAACAAAACTCAGTGTCCACTTTCTTTTGCAACTGAGTATATATATATCGGAGTTATGGCCTTTCATTCCATGAAAAATGCTATATTTTGTCTTGTCAACACCCTGGGAACTCCATTTTACATCTCATCGTTCACAAACTTGGTCAGAATCTTAATATTGATGAAAGTTTGAACGAGTTTGAAAACCAGTTTTATCGGAAAATGAACACCAGATTTATTTTACTGTTAACCTTTGGAACAGTTCTAGTTTACTTTGTTAATCTGTATCTAGTTCATTTTTTTTCTGATCTTTATCAAACTTGTTAAGCCTTAATATCAATAAAAGCTTTGAAGACCAGCCATATCCGACTCACATCCATAGAAATAGCAGTTATTTTAATAAGGATTCCCAGCCCCTAGACTGTCAAAGTTGTACAAATGAATCCAAAATAGTCTAAAACAAAAGTTTGAGGCTACATAAGCAAAGCATTGAGCCTACATAAAACGTTCAGGAGAAGTAGTCCAGACAAAGTTTGTGTATTAATGTAGTAGTGCAGGAGAACTAGTCCGGACATAGTTTGTGACAGATGAAAAACAATGTCTCCCCATTCACCTTGTGGAGAGACATAGCTAGGTATTTTGTCAATATAAGTAATTATTGTGAGTTCTTTCCTGCAAGTTCTCTCCCACTTCAAATTCGGCTCTTGCACTGCAATTTCTCCTCTCCTTCTGCAAGTTCTTTATCCAAATTTCAGGTTTTTTTCTCTACTGCAAGTTCTTCACTGTCATTGTTAGTTTTCCTCTCCAACTGCATGTTCTCTCCTGCAAGTTCTCTTCAACTCTTTAAGTTCCCATTTTCTACTGTGATTTCTACTCTCGCCTAGTTCTGTCCCACTGCAAGTTCTCCCCTTCCACTAAGTTTTCACTCCTGCAAGTACTCTCAGTCATTTCTCCTCTCCCACTGTGAGTAACGTTCTCTGTCCTCTAACCCACTGTATGTTCTCTCGCACTAAGTTTCTCCACTCCTGCTGCAAGAGCTCCTCTCCTATTGTACATTCTCCTCTGCAGATTCTTCTATTCCAATAAAGTTTTCTCTTCTCCCACTGAAAGCTCCTCTACCACTGCAAGTGCTCTCTAGCACTGCAAGTTCTCCTCTCCCACTGCAAGTTCTCTCCTCTAGCACTGCACATTCTCTCCCACTGCAAGTTCTCTCACTCACACTAAGTTCTCTCACACAGCAAGTTCTCTCTGACTGCAAGTTCTCTCCTCTCACTGCAAGTTATATCCCATTGCAAGTTATCTCCCACTGCAAGTTTTCATCCCCCACTGCAAGTTCTCTCCTCTCACTGCAAGTTATATCCCATTGCAAGTTATCTCCCACTGCAAGTTCTCTCCTCCCCCACTGCAAGATCTTCTACAACTGCAAGTTCTCTCCTCTCCCACTGCAAGTTCTCTTCTCCCACTGCTGCAGGTTCTCCTCTCCCACTGAAAGCTCCTCTCCCACTGGAAGTTTTACTTTTCCTTTTAGAGCCATAACATGTACTAGAAGGGGTGTGTCTCCTGCTGTGTGCTTATTTCAAAAGTATAATTAATCTAAGTATACAGTAGACAGGGGTGGGTGGTAGGGGTGTACTAGAAGGGGTGTGTCTCCTGCTGTGTGCTTATTTCAAAAGTACAATTAATCTAAGTATACAGTATAACTAATCTAAGTATACAGTAGACGGGGTGGGGGGGGGATGCAATCTTTTGTGAATTATGGATTATAATCTTTTTTAAAGTTTTGAAGTTATGAAAAGGGGCATACATCTGCATTGGATAAACTGTGTGGAGTTTCATGACCATAGGTCAATATTTTGCCAAGTAATGAGCTAGGTTAGATAACGGGATACAGTTTAATGAAAGGGGGATTACTCTGCCAAAATGAAAGTCAGAGTTATTGGACAATTTTTTTTCCAGTGATGAAGATGTGTGTGATGTTTCATCAACATTCATGTAGATCAACAAGTTTTGATCAGTTGTCAGCTTGGTTAGGTTGCAGGTTAAATGTTTATGAAAAGGAGCATAACTCTGCTGAAATGAAAGTCGGAGTTATTGGTCATGAGTAACAATATTCTGTGAGGTAAGATGACTATGTGTGCGAAGTTTCATGAACATAGGTCAAATATTTCTTAAGTTATGAGCTTGGTTAGGCTGCAGGTTAAAGTTTTATGAAAGTGGGCATAACTCTGCCAAAATAAAAGTCGGAGTTATTGGACATGTGTAACAACATTGATTAGGTTAAGATGAAAATGTGTGTGAAGTTTAATAAACATAGGTCAAATACTTTTCATTTTATGGCCAAGGCTAGTTTGCAGGTTAAAGTGCGATGGATGACGACGACGGACGATTGACAAAATGACGACTAAGTGTCGGTCATGCCAGGCCGGCGACACAATAAACCTTGGTACATTATGGTCTAACCCCAAATGGTAAAGACGGATCACAACAACTATTAAGCTCTTTTTTTTACATTTTAATTCAGTACATCCCAATTTAACACTTAACATCTATCATTTCTCTATAACAATACAATAAACAAAAATATTTTACACTATATTTCAATATAATTCACTTATCTATAAACGTAGTCATAAAACCAATACCTGTATTAAGTTACACCAATACATCAAGTATATCAAGGGACATACTTTTGTCAAATTAAAAGCTAAGTTATCCACCTCGTCTCTTCACTTGTTTTGGCATGGGAAACACTTATGTGAATCCACCTGGTCTCTTCACTATTGTTTTGGCATGGGGAACACTTGTGTGAATCCACATTGTCTCTACACTATTGTTTTGGCATGGGAAACATTTATGTGAATCCACCATGACTCTTCACTATTGTTTTGGCATGGGGAACACTTGTGTGAATCCACCTTGTCTCTTCACTATTGTTTTGGCATGGGAAACACTTATGTGAATCCACCTGGTCTCTTCACTATTGTTTTGGCATGGGGAACACTTGTGTGAATCCACAATGTCTCTACACTATTGTTTTGGCATGGGAAACACTTATGTGAATCCACATTGTCTCTTCACTATTGTTTTGGAATGGGAAACACTTATGTGAAGCCACCTGGTCTCTTCACTATTGTTTTGGCATGGGGAACACTTGTGTGAATCCACCATGTCTCTTCACTATTATTTGGGCATGGGTAACACATATGTGAATCCACCCTGTCTCTTCACTATTGATTTGGCATGGGGAACACTTGTGTGAATCCACCATGTCTCTTCATTATTGTTTTGGCATGGGGAACACTTGTGTGAATCCACCATGTCTCTTCATTATTGTTTTGGCATGGGGAACACTTGTGTGAATCCACCATGTCTCTTCATTATTGTTTTGGCATGGGGAACACTTATGTGAATCCACCATGTCTCTTCACTATTGTTTTGGCATGGGGAACACTTATGTGAATCCACATTGTCTCTTCACTATTGTTTTGGCATGGGAAACACTTATGTGAAGCTGCAATCAAATGTATTGAATGATTGGAAAGCTGTGGTCAACTTTTATGTATTTGTATAAGTATTGCATGAGGCACACTTTGGTCAAATAAAAAGCTAGTTTAGTATTATTATTTTGTTATTTGTTACTCCAATAGGGAGCATCTGTGTGAAGTTCCAAACAAATGCTTTGAGTGACTGGACAGTTTTAGCCAACTTGCATAAACAACTTTAATGTATTTGTTTATTGAAGTTTAAAAAGAGGAATATGTTTATAGTCAAATTAAAAGATTGAATAAACAGGACCGAAGATCGCTGATAGTAAATTTGATAAAAACAAGACATACACAACATCACATGGCAGTACAGTAAATTAGGATCTGAACCATTTTTTTCCCACAAATTCATGGTAACAGTATGATACAACTAGAACTATCACTGAAAGTGATGAATACCTTCACCTTTTTGATATAATAAGTTAGGCAATCAATTGAATTGAATTGAATTGGGGTTTTAAGGCGCACCAACACGTGAAAAGGTTATATGGCGCCTAACAGGCATGAACATGCCAGACTCATCTTTCATGTACATCGAGATAAAATATGGAAAATGGGCCTAGAACCTTCTCACCCTGAACTGCAGAGTTGCTGCAAATTCTATCGTAGAAACTCCATTTACGCTTGAGACACGTTATTGTTTTTCTGCCACTGCTCTTTTGAGGCGAGCGAGATAGCAGCTGAAACAATGCAGGGATCATGATGAAGACCTTTAATGAACATGAACAAAAAATGATAAAATGAACATGAATTTGGGGGATTCTACCCCTCCAAAGGGATCTGCATTGGCCCTATTCTTTGCCCCGTGAACAATGGGTGTAGAGGGACATACATGTAAGGTCATCAGTAGTTATGTGTGTATGAAGTTTGGGAAAAAAACATTCAAAACTGTTTGAGGAAGCAAGTAATAACAAAAGGTCAATGACCTTGAAGCTCTACTGATAGATTTTGATAGCCAGATCAGCCATGGGAACCTGTGAAGTTTTATGGAAATAAGACCAACACTTTCAGAGAAGTAGTCGCCACAAGTTTTTCCTATATCACTCTATGTAAAAAAAGATGGTCACTGGCAGCCATGTTTGACATAGAATCAAAATGAATTATGTTTAGGACAAACTACATATCATGCCCGTCATTTTTAGTAAAGGTTCCAAATCAATACCACTTATGGTTTTTGAGAAGTAGTTGCCACAAACTTGTATTTAAGCTGTGGCAGCCATCTTGAATTTCCGGCCAACCTAATTTTTACTTGGGACTAACTGGACATCAAGACCAACATTCCTGTAAAGTTTTATGAAAGTCATTTTGGTAAAGGTACCAAACCGATACCACTTATGGTTTTAGAGAAGTAGTCGCCACAAAATTGTATTTAAAATCTGTTTTTAGCCATGGTGGCCATCTTGAAACTTAGGCAACCCGATTTTTACTTAGGACCAACTAGACATCAAGTGCAACATTCCTATATTCCTAAATATTATGATTTATTATGCAAATTACATTGTAATATCTCATTAAATTTTAGCCTAGTCTAAAGAATGTATCTTTTTCGAGCTTATAAAAATGTCATAATGATACCGCAACTTTTAATTGTAAAGCTATATCAATTAAATCCCATACAACATTAACCTTATATAGCCTATTTGCTGCTCAGCAGTAATTCTCTAAGTCACCCTTTTGTAACATAAATGGAATGATCCCTATTCATAAATATAGCAGGTGTGCTATCACAAGTACAGTTAGATTTGCTCTTGTCTCAGTGGTTATATTTGGAAAATCGGAATCAAAATCTTAAAATCCTACAATTTATTTTCAGTCTTTTTCTGAGAGCCAAAAATACAAAGGACACTTAATCCTTACTATCGGGCATTTTCAATGCAAAATACTGCTGCGTTCAAAGATGATTTTAATGTGTTGAATAAATGTAAATTAAAACACTCCGAGCGTTTTATAGCAAAATATGAAGGCTAACTGAAGTTATTTGAGATTATTTGATTTTCTGAAGGGATTTACATGGGAAAAGCCCCATCAAAAATCATTTTGGCTGTAAAATATTTATTTCTGAACCGATTTTCAAAAGTAAAGTAGTTACCACTAAAAATGCCAATTCTAATGATATATAACTGATGTACGTATTATTTAAATTGCTCAAGCTAGTGCAGAAAAACATTTGGCTGAAACAAGCGCCCCAAACAATAGACATCATACTGATACTTCCTGTGAAGTTTCATGAAAATCGGATGAAGAACGTAGGAGGAGTTAAGCGGACTAGAAAGCGGGACAGACGGACATATAGACATACATATAGACATACATACGGACAGATATGACGGCAACTAAATGATTCCCCAAAAATTTCGGGGAGCCTGAAAAAAAAATTCACAGGGCCTCCTTACAAACTGATGGTAAGAAACAAAAGATAGACTGATGAATGAGTAAAAATACATCAACTCTTCTTCTCTCCATCCTTCTTCTACCAAGATCCTACTTCAAGATGAATTCTACTCATATAATCTACTATAATCAAGGTTTACTAATACATGGATATAACAAATCTTTACATGATAATTGTAGTTTTATTTAATAAATTATTATTTGCATCAATCAGTATAATATAATTGTTTATTATTCATTATTAATATTATCTTACATCATTTAATCAAATACATGTTTTTGGCTTTTTCCTAAAAATATTCTAATAAAACCAGATTAAACTTTGGCTTAAGTGGCTCCAAGATTCGCACCTGCTTCTCTAATTTGGCTCCATTTATTTCAATTTGCAGAAGAGGTTGCGAAAAGAAAAATATAGCACCTCTTTTGCATGATTTGTATGTAATCAAATAAATAAAATTTATATATAAATAGTCATTCACCATTACATTCCCATTGGTCTAGGGCACACACTATCATGTAATATTTGGCATATGTTTACCCCATTCACCTAAGACCAATTCTTACATATATCTAACAAATTATTTTAAATACCTGAAGACGTTTACTTATAATGTTCAATACATATGACCTAAATACCTATGCCCAGGCCGACCATAAAAAAATGTTGGTTTGCTGTTTCCCTACCTACCCACCAAAAAGTGCCGTACCCAAAACTTTTTATAGCAATTCTTTAACAAATTATTTTTTTTACTGTTTTTAGTATATTTTTCTTTAATTTCTTATGTTTTTTTTAATGTCTTTGGCAAAAAAAAAATCACCTACCTACCCACTTATAAAATCCTGGGTCGGGAAACAGCAAAAAAATTAATTTTCAGGATGGCCCCACTGCTATTCTCATCTAAATTAAAGCTTTAGTTTCATAAATGCACCACTTCTCTTAGTTTTGCTTCTTTTTACCAGCTAAAGAATTATTTATTTTTTTGCAATTTTCTTTTTTTTGCAATTTTCAGTTTTGAAATTATAATAACCATTAAAATGTATTTCTCTGTAGCTGGTGAGAAGCACTGTAATTCAATCATTAACCATGAATCATTCAAAATGCTGTTCAAATCCTGCCGTCTGCATCCTTTCGTAACTTTGATGAAATGCCGCGTTCTGCATGTCCTCCAGACTCGCCACGGCCGCAGCTGCACTGAGGGGATCCATCGCTACCCGCCCACTGTTCGAGTAAGAATCCACTATCATCGACGCGCTGGCCGCCAGACTAATTGCGTCCATCGCCTTCATATCTGGCAGTGACATCATTGTCATGCTTCCGCTTTGATTTGAGTCGGATGTCGCGGTTGGCAGCACTCGCTCATACAATAGATGATAATCTAGCTCCGCCTCCTGTTGCTCGTCCTCCGTCTGGGGAAGGTTGTACTTCTTTTTCTTGAATTTGATACCGTGACTCTCGATATGTAGCTTCATACGATCTGTACGCGACGTCTGGTAGTCACACTGCTTACACTTGTAAAGTTTCTCCTTGAAGTGGATTCGCTCATGCCGAAGAAGCTTGCCTCGCACCACAAATGACTTCCCACACACCTGCAGGTACAGAATTGATCAGTTTATAATATTTCCTGTTTATTTCCTGTTTAGAACAGGTAATTTTGGAATCTAAAGCCAGGTAACCTGTTTATATGTTTGAATAATTGTTAAAATTTGCCACCTTAGAGAAATTACAAACATGTATTAAGGACTTTTATCGACTGGAATACAGTGTCCTGCATTTTCTTTTTATAAAGTCACAATTATTTCTTTTGTGTGCAAGATCACAAAAAATCAGCAACAAAACAAGTTCTCAAAAGGCGTTTTCAGGACTAATATAAATTAACAATCAAAAATGTGCTAAATCAAACGCAATTATGTTTTGTCTATGGTATATTCTCAGCGAATTTTTTCACCCTTTAGAGAATGGTACCGGTATCCATTCAACTGGGAAAATTTGCGTTGTTTTGCCTTAATTTGGGAATTTGTTCACTATCAAACAAATGCAAACACATTACCATGTATACATTCTTTTGTAGTTTTGATTACCCTCACCTAAAAGAATATAGTCCCCACTTCTTCTCTTTAGGTAAAATTTCACTCGAAATATTTAAAAAATATATATATATATTTATATTGGGAATTTTTTACTCCAATTTGGGAAAAAAACCCATACTTTTTGCAACTGGGAATGGTACCGTTTTTCGGTACCACTTATATAAGGAAAAAAACACTGATTCTACAATGACACCGTACTGAAGAAAATCAGTGATCTCAAGTAGTGAGATGCTAACCCTGAGTAGTGTCCAGGGTTAGAATTTATCGTACAATCAAAGATTTGGAAAACTCAGTCCTTATAAGAGTTGCGGTGGCTAAGTGGTTAGCATACTTCACCTCCTCCCAGAGGTCCCGGGTTTGATTCGTGGTATGGTCAGGTTCCGGATTTTTAAATGCACTCCCGCAGTACCTTATTTGGGCAAAGTACTACCAAGTTGTTTGTTGAGAAAGTAACTTAGTGAAGCTGTTAAAAATACAAAGTTACGATTTATGTTTGCAGTTGAAGTATACTGTACCTGACACGTATGGTTACGGATGTTGAGATGCGTATTAACATGCTGGGTCATGTGACCTTGTTTGGGGGTCGTATAGTAGCAATTCGGGAATGTACAGCGCAACACATCACCTGTAACAGCAATCTACACCATTATCGACCCAGTCTACACACTAGATCGGAATGAGTCATACATTCCCCACCTGTTTTCGATTACTGCACATTTCACCAAGTTCAGAAAATAGAATTTCATGAGTTAGGCATTACCGTTTCTATATACATGAAAGAATTCTGAAGGATTTGAGTAAACCAATTTAACTAGTTATTATTTTAAAAGTAATTCCCTTTCTGATCCTGGTGACATGCACAGTAATGAAACTTCTGCCAATCCCTTCTGTTGTAGATATTTGGTAGACTGAGATCAAATGACTTGGGCATATATGGGCTTTTGTTTCGGTTTTCTGGGCTCTTGTTTCGGTTTTCCTTTTTTATTCTGAATAGATGTTTTCGCATGGGAATTCGTTAAATGCAATCTGTTTAATTTATTTTTTCTTCAAAGAAAACAATGCATCTTTTTATTTAATAGCTGTTTTGTTCGATAACCATAAAAGCATAGCACTTAACCTTGAGGTGACATGAGCTTAACCAAAGTTGAACAAATTAAAATGTGACCAATCCAGCCCGAAACTCCATAATTCCTGTATCATTTGTCTCAGCTATATCCACTCAGCTCTGCTCTGCATCTACAATGTGCTATAAATAGATACAAATGCGCTATAATTAGAAACAGCTCACCTGGCACGTGTGATTGCGGATATTCAGGTGAGCGTTCATGTGTTCACGCCAGTAACGTCGCACAGGTGAGCTGTATTGACAGTTTTCATATGTGCACTTAAAAACGTTTCCTGAAACAAAAATTACAGAAACATGCTAGTCCTAACTTATTTGTGCTGTAATAGGTGGAGAAGTAGGAAATAGGGCTACGAACATAACTCAATAGCCATAGGCATTTGTAAAAGGTAATATATCCCCTATTGGTAGCTCTTCCAATATTATCTGAAACAGAAACACTGCAGAAACACTGAACTCTCTGTGTAATAACATAAGCATTTTTTCCAATGAGAACAGTAACCATTGTCAAATCAAAGTTGTGAATAAACACAAAACAGTTGAAACTGGCTTGTGCCAAATCTATAAAATTTGAGAGTAACGTAAGGGCAGCAGCTGAAAATATTTTGCTGAAATGTAACGACAACGGAATAAAGTTACATATACAAACAATTCCAGGTACCTGCAATTGAAAAAAGTAATTCACAAATGCTGTAACCTTTATTATTTTACATGTTACAGTAGATAAAAATAATTTATAGTCAAAATAATGTATTATATTATTTATCAACATAAAGTCTCTCTTTGCCTTATTTAATATCTCTTTCAACTCTGTGAGAGTATCTATAAAAAAAAATATATATATATATTTAGCATGTTTAGTATTATCAGATGTCTCTCCGTCTCTGCATGTTATTTTATGTCATTTTCAACACATGTAAGGTTATATATGACGGTCGATTTGTTGTGGTTGAGGCAGACCACCCACTTTTGTTTACCAATATGCGGAGTGATAGACTATAGTTTCCTCCATCTAACTTAATCTGTGAGAATAATAAGTAGTTTGTTCCATGGTGGAATTGGCATTTAGCATGGAATACAATGTTCTTGCCATCAAGTGCTACAAAAGAGCACCATGCATAAACTTATACATGTTAACATTATGATAATCAATAATACAAAAGCTGTAGTTAAGTCTATTCAATATTACTGCAGTAGTATTGCGATTATTAAATAAATATAATTATATGTACAAATATAAATAAAGGTATTCCTCAAAGTCTCGATACTTTTTTGAGGATTTTTGAAGATTTTGATCTGAAAAACAAAATTCTTGACTAGTTTTACTGATCTTGTTATTTTACAGGGCCTTTTTACCCTTCTTTGCAGCGGCCTGTATAGGCCCCTTCCTCATCCAAATTTCTTCTAAAATCATGCAGTTTTCCCCATTTTTTAAACTTATCTCTGGATTTTTTGCCCAATTTAGGCTAAAAGGCCCCATCCCCAAAACTGGAAAAAAGGCCCTGTTTTATTAGATTAACATATTTCACAATGATTGACATTAATAAAATATGATTGTTTAAATCAGTTTAGAAATTATTATAAATTAAATGACAAACAACAAAAAATGCAAAGAGCAAATATGCAGCCATATACATGACATTGGGAAACTGGGTCTAGGTAACTTAAGTATACAGCTGTATCTTAATTATGAAGGAAATGGCAAAACTAAATGTCAAAATACAATGATTAACCTACCCGTGTGTATTTTTCTGTGTGAGATGAGATGTGACAGATGTTTGGTCGAGAATCCGCACGTGTCACAGAGGTATGGTTTGTTGTCAAAGTGTATGGCACGGTGCTGCTGCATCACTCCCTTTGTTGTGAATCGCTTGTAACACACATCACACTCAAACTGTCGACCTAGATAGGAGATTACCAAAATGTACAGGATCTAGATTACCAAGCATGTATAGGATCTAGAATACCAAGCAAATACAGGATCTAGATTACCAAGCATGTACAGGATTTAGAATACCAAACATGTAAACAATTTAGATTAAAAACATGTACAAAATGAAGACTACCAACCATGTACAGGATCTACATGTAGATTACCTACATTACCATAGTCTTGATCATCTTCGACGTTTGATTGTAAATACTAACGTCTTGACCATTTGTGCAGAAACAAATTTGAAACCGGAAGCGTGTGTCCGTAACTATTATCATTTTATTAAAGCATTTTTGACTACCTACATTTAGTTCGCCGATACAATGATGACGCTTCCCTCTTTGTTTAATGAATAATTCATTGTCTTTCTGCCGTTCTATATATCTTGGATAGAAGGTGTGTATCAGCCAATCAGAAATGATACCAGAATCTCGGCAAAAGTCAAACCTTTTTCAGGAGAACTGTTCTAGACGTTTGTTTTGAAAACAAGCAAGCGTCACAAATGATCTAGACTATGATTACCAAACATGTGCAGGATCTAGATTACCAAACATGTACAGGATCTAAATTACCAAACATGTACAGGATCTAGATTAACAAACATGTACCGGATATAGATCACCAAACATGTACAGAGTCTACATGTAGATTACCAAACATGTACAGAATTTATTTATATAAATTCCAAAGATGTAAAATATCTAGATTTACCAAACATGCACAGTCAGGGTTGTACCGTAACTGGATTAATGTCATTTTATAAATAACTGAAGCAAGTTAACATTTTCAAGGAAAAAATACTTCACTTTGATGCAGTCCCATAGTTCAATCCTCTTACCTATTAAAAACTAGAGGTCAATGACCTTGAAGCTCTACTGATAGATTTTTGATAGCTAGGTCAACATTCCTGTGAAGTTTCATGAAAATCCATCAAGTAGTTTCATAGGAGTAGTCGCTACAAGTTTTCATTATATAACTCTATGTAAACAAAGATGGCCGATGTTTAAAGTCAATTAATTTTTGACAAGGATCAACATCATGTCATACTGATCATTTTAGAAAAAGTCCCATATCAATATCACTTATAGTTTTCAAGTAGTAGTCGCTACAAATTTATTTATTTTAAATCTATTTTTAGCCGTGGCGGCCATTTTGAATTTCCAGTCAGCCTGAAATTTTTCTAGGATCAACAAGACATCAAGAGCAACATTCCTGTGAAGTTTCATTAACATCCGTCAAGTAGTTTCAGAGGAGTAGTCGCTACACGTTTTTACTATATAACTCTATGTAAACAAAGATGCAGCCATGTTTAACGTCGAATTAAAACGATTTTCGACAAGGACCAACATCATGTCATGCTGATCATTTTAGAAAAAGTCCCATATCAATATCACTTACAGTTTTCAAGTAGTAGTCGCTACAAACTTATTTTTTAAAAAATCTATTTTTAGCTGTGGCGGCCATCTTGAATTTCTGGCCGACCTGAATTTTTGCTAGGATCAATTAGACATCAAGAGCAACATTCCTGTAAAGTTTCATGAAAATCCACCAAGTAGTTTCAGAGGAGTAGTCGCTACAAGTTTTTACTATATAACTCTATGTAAACAAAGATGGCCGCTGGCAGCCATGTTTAACGTGGAATCAAAACGATTTTCGACAAGGACCAACATCATGTCATGCTGATCATTTTAGAAAAAGTCCCATATCAATATCACTTACAGTTTTCAAGTAGTAGTCGCTACAAACTTATTTTTAAAAAAATCTATTTTTAGCTGTGGCGGCCATCTTGAATTTCTGGCCGTCCTGAATTTTTGCTAGGATCAATTAGACATCAAGAGCAACATTCCTGTAAAGTTTCATGAAAATCCACCAAGTAGTTTCAGAGAAGTAGTCGCTACAAGTTTTTACTATATAATTCTATGTAAACAAAGATGGCCGCTGGCAGCCATGTTTAACGTCGAATCAAAACGATTTTCGACAAGGACCAACATCATGTCATGCTGATCATTTTAGAAAAAGTCCCATATCAATATCACTTACAGTTTTCAAGAAGTAGTCGCTACAAACTTATTTTTAAAAAAATCTATTTTTAGCTGTGGTGGCCATCTTGAATTTCTGGCCGACCTGAATTTTTGCTAGGATCAATTAGACATCAAGAGCAACATTCCTGTAAAGTTTCATGAAAATCCACCAAGTAGTTTCAGAGGAGTAGTCGCTACAAGTTTTTACTATATAACTCTATGTAAACAAAGATGGCCGCTGGCAGCCATGTTTAACGTCGAATCAAAATGATTTTCGACAAGGACCAACATCATGTCATGCTGATCATTTTAGAAAAAGTCCCATATCAATATCACTTAGAGTTTTCAAGAAGTAGTCGCTGCAAACTTGTATTTTGAAAATTTATTTTTAGCCGTGGCGGCCATCTTGAATTTCCGGCCGACCTGAAATTTTGCTAGGATCAATTAGACATCAAGAGCAACATTCCTGTGAAGGTTCATGAAAATCCGTCAAGTAGTTTCAAAGGAGTAGTCGCTACAAATTTTCATTATATAACTCTTTATGTAAACAAAGATGGCCGCTGGCAGCCATGTTTAACGTTGAATCAAAACGATTTTCGACAAGGACCAACATCATGTCATGCTGATCATTTTAGAAAAAGTCCCATATCAATATCACTTACAGTTTTCAAGAAGTAGTCGCTACAATCTTGTTTTTTAAAAACCTATTTTTAGATTTGGCGGCCATCTTGGCTTTCACATCAACATGAATTTTTGCTCGGATCAACTAGACTTCATGGCAAAATTTCTGTAACGTTTCATGAAAATCCATTCAGTAGTTTCAGAGGAGTAGTCGCTACAAAAAAAAGTTTACGGACAGACAGACGGAGGGACAGACGGACGCCGCACCAAGGCATAAGCTCTGCTGATCTCTGATCAGTCGAGCTAATAACTTAAAACAAGCGATCAATGACCTTGAAGCTCTACAGATCAGCCAGATCACCTATAGGGAACTTTTTTTTTTGAAACCTGCTTTAGTTATATATATATATTAAATAAATAGTAACTCTTCTTCAAATTTTCGAACACTTGTTCTTTTTCAAGAAAAAGCACAGAAATACTACTTTTAAGTAAAATCCTTCTTGTTGTTTAAATGGCTGACGTAATGATGAAAAATATAACATAACGACGTCACGTCATTTCCTGTATGCCGTTAAGCAAATGACGTGACGTCGTTTCCCGTAACACTCCTTCTACTTTAACACAAACCGATTTCATGAACACTCTATACACTAAATATTCATAGAAGTAATGAATTCAATTTAAACTTGTCTCTCGGTATTCTTTAAAGAGTACTCTATAAATTCATTTCATAAATATTTATATAAAATTAAATTGTGTTTTTCACTAATTCCTGTCAGTTAATAGTTTATCTTGATGTTGCAGCCTCTGGGAAATTTTGTGTCTAGTTTTTTTATCCACTTATCTTCTATCATGTGTCTATATGTTCGACCTTCAACGAAAACTCGCTGTAATACCGTTACTCCCACGTCTATGTCTTTAAGACCCGGAAAATGTTTCATTATGGGTTTGTCTGTCTGCTGGCGTACATCTCTAGGTGTTCTTCTATCCTCTCCCGTAGTGACCTTTCAGTCTCACCAACATAATATACCATTACACAACAACGTTAACAGCTTAAACCATAGACTAGATTTCTGTCTGTGCATCTCTGGAACTTAGCTGTAGGGTAGCTTCTACTTAATCTAGTATCCGAAATATCTTCCTCGGTCAACCTGCTACAGACTACACTACGGGAGAGGATAGAACACCTTAGAGATGTACGCCAGCAGACAGACAAACCCATAATGACAAAATTTCAGGGACATAAAGACAAAGACGTGGGAGTAACGGTATTACAGCGAGTTTTCGGTGAAGGTCGAACATAGACACATGATAGAAGATAAGTGGATAAAAAAACTAGACACAAAATTTCCCAGAGGCTGCAACATCAAGATAAACTATTAACTGACAGGAATTAGTGAAAAACACAATTTAATTTTATATAACTATTTATGAAATGAATTTATAGAGTACTCTTTAAAGAATACCGGGAGACAATTTCAAATTGAATTCATTACTTCTATGAATATTTAGTGTATAGTGTTCATGAAATCGGTCTGTGTTAAAGTAGAAGGAGTGTTACGGGAAACAATGTCACGTCATTTGCCTAACGTCATACAGGAAATGACGTGTTGACGTTATGGTATATTTTTCATCATAACGTCAGCCACTTAAACAACAAGATGGATTTTACTTAAAAGTTGTATTTCTGTGCTTTTTCTTGAAAAAGAACAAGTGTTCGAAAATTTGAAGAAGAGTTACTATTTATTTAATATTGAATGAACTTTCCTTTCGAAAGACTATACAGATATGAATATATATATATATATTATAACTTAATCTCAGCTAAGCATTGCCTTTTTTGTAGCCATATAGCAAATAAGCACCGCCTGTCGGTGCAGACGCTTGAGTTTCAAGGCCTAATTTATTTATTGGAAAACACTTTTGTGTAATTGCAGAACAGAATTATTGCACTTGTTAATCAAAAATTAAGTATAAAAGGGGCCATCTTTTTTAAAATAAAAGCACGAGTATAAATAGAACCTGACTGTATGCTGTTGTCTCACGATGCCGAATACATGTGTGAAGTTTCAATCCATTATGTGAAGTATTTTCGAACAAGCATACACACAAGCTTTAACCATATATATATATACGAGGGGCATCCCAGAAATATTGAGACTTTTGCTATAACATTTTTATTATCTATTCATTTAAAAAGATATTTGCCACCAATGCAGTTTCATATATTATCTCCTATTTCCGAAAGTGACAGTAAGTTTTGTCGTCGCTATAGCAACCATATAATGTTGATGCGGGGAGGGTCTAAACGGTCTCTTGAGTTGCTTAAGAAATAGTGATATGACCAGTGAATATAGACGTCAAATTTGGCGCGCCTTACAGTCTTCGAGTTAACCCACTAGCCCGAAGCCCGGGGCTAGTAAACTGCCATTCGGGCTAGTGATTTTGTTTTAATTTATATAGTCGAGCTAAAGGAAAATGTACGGGTTTCATTGAGTATATGAGAATTCGGGCTAGTGATACAAAACATTTAATTCAAAGACTGGCTTTAGTTTCAGTATATGACGTCAAAATTTACTGAGCGTGTGCGTGTGACGTTGTCTAACACACACACGCTCAGTAAATGTTGACGTCATATCCGTTTCCGTTAGTAAACAGTCGGTTAACAATGAGTAGCAGCTAACTTAAAGATCCGAAGAAAATGACGTCAACAGATCCGCATGAAAGTCGCGCAGTAATCAAATTTTGTTGTGAACTTGGGCAGACACCAGTCAGAGCTCTAACCTTAAACAGTTACAAGTTTTATAACTGCTGGAAGTTATTAAAATGCCAAATTAGTATCTCTCTTTGGTTTAGAGTAGCAGTTACTTTTCCCTAGTAATCATTTGTAACCTAAATCAATTACCAAGATCATCTGCTAATGAATTGAAATAGTTGCCAAATGTGCTGTGTTTATTATGTCTGAATATTTATTATTAAGGATAAATACATCTTCAAGATCCAATTAGCAGTTGTTCACTAATTATCATGTTGGAGTCTACAAAATGATTTTTAATGAATTTTGTTTCATAACAGTAGGTAACTTGAGAGGCCTTGCGCATTGGATTTTCATCGATACTCATAGAATTTTATTGCATGGTTGTAAAGTTGAATAATCACCCTACCAGGAGAAAATTGTCATATATGTAGGAAAATTCCTGTACAGAAGATAGAATGCATCTAAACTGGAGTGAATTTGTGGTAGTAACTGATTCTGGTTACTATACGAGTTTTAGGTCTTTTTTAAATAACAGTCACAGGTTTACCGTTATGAAAAACGTAACTGTTTAAGGTTAGAGCTCTGACTGGAAACCTACCCAAACATTGAAACTAATTAACCGATCGTCTATGAAGTCAACTGTATCTCGTGCACTCGTGTTCAGGTGGCACAAGCGTTTTAGTGAAGGACGTGCATCGTTACAAGATGATGAAAAGAGTTGAACGTGTTTGACATCACTGTTGCAGTTCACGACGCCGTGACGTCGCACTGACCGTCCCCGCTTCAGCATAGTACTCCTTGCACAGATGTGAATATTTTCAACATTATATGTACAATTATCATGATTCTTGGTAATCTGGTGCACAAAAGATGAAAATATATTTCTTGGGTTTTTTAATGTTGTATTCCCAACGACCTTTGAATAAGAGCAAAAGTCTCAATACTTTTGGGATGCCCCTCGTACATGTAAGCATGAGTTATAAAACCAGGCTGTATAATATTTAATGGTTTCGAATGCATTCATAGAGTTTCAAACCAATAAGTAGTTTCAGAGATACATGTACAAGCTTACATACAAACTGTAAACATAAACAAATAAAATAAAAACTTTAAAGTTATATGTAACCTGACTACATTATGTTGTCTAATTAATCATGCTGAATATGTAAAGTAGTTTCGGAGAAACAAGCTTGCATACAAACTTTAACCCAGATGCAGACGATGATAAGTGATGACAATAGCTCTTTTTCTTCCTTCGAAGAAGTCAAGCTACAAACGAATTTCATCGCAAATGGTGAACTATATTAAGTCTGGCACCAGTCTTACTCACTAAACAGCAAAAGTGGAAGCAAAACAAACAAAAAATTCTCAGACAGAAGAGCAGGTAAAACAAAGACGGACAGATAGTGCCTACCTTCATGAAGCTTCTTATGACAGCTCATCTGGTTAAAGGTAGCGAATGACTTGGTACACAGATCACATTTGTAGGGCTTCTCATTCATATGCGACATCTGATGCCGCACTAAAAGACCCATCCTTAAAAACTTCTGCGAGCAACCTTGCTCGTCGCATACATATGGAATCTTCGTGAAGTGCGTCTTCATATGTAAGCAGAGGTCACGCATCAGATTTGTTGTAAAGTCACACTGTTTACAGTCAAGTTTAACGTTCACGCTATGAACAGTTTCTATATGCTTTTCCAATCGGTGCACTGTCTTTGTTGAATATTCACACGTTTCATACGAGCACGGGTAGGGCAGAACAGGTTTTGGCGTCTCCCCTGGTGTCCTTTTTTTTCTAGACGTCTTATTTTTTATTCGCCTCGACATTGATTTACTTTGTTTTAACTTTAAACTTAGTTTTATTCGTGGTATCTTCTGCTGTTGATGCAATGCAACACTTTTAACATCAGGATTCTCTTCAGTCTCCAAACTATCAACATTTTGAAAGAGTTCAGCAATTTTTTCTTTAATATCTTCGGATTGCGCATCCTCGAGATAGTTCTCGTCCGTTTCACCATTATAATCGTCATTAACATTTTCAATTTCCTTTTTCACAACTGTGGGCTCTACTTTCACTTCTTTTATCTTTTTTTCTGGCAAAGTACCACTCTTCCTTGGTCTTCCTCGCACTTTCTTTTCTTTAGTTTCACTTTTGACTGATATTTTTCGAGGTTTACCTTTTCTTCTGTGCTTTGCATTACCTATGTCATTAACACTTTCAATGTCCAAATTTACTTCGACATCATTAATTTCTGGCTGGTTCTCAGTATTTGTAGACTGTGACTCGGAATTGTTCACATCGCAAGACAACTCCTGACTGGCCTCGAGAGAAATCTGATTTTCTGGAGAGCCCTCATTATTGTTTGAGCTTGAGTTTTGTGAAGTGAATTCTGGAAAAATAGATTGATTTTCTTGAAAAAATGTGCTATCAACATCGGTGTTCATTTCCGAATCCTTTTTCTCACATCTTGGTTTATTGTGGACGTGATCTGTGCTAATCGGAATCGAAACTATTTCCTCGACCTGCGGACCAGCAGTCATAAATACTTTTGGGCAGCTGAGATCCTCCAGTATGTGTGAATAGATGGAATACAGACGCGGGTACACCGTCAAGAATGGACCCAGGTGGTGGCCTATGGCACTGACTAGACTTTGGAGGAGCTGGAACATGCAGAGCTCGTTTGATGTGAATATATTATCGGTGCAACTTATCTGAATTAGAAGGTCATTCACAGAGTGACTCCAGGTTATGTGGCCCAACAAAAACAGTAAAAATTTATCCCGCTCCATGATGCTATATCCCGCCCAGCTGATTATCAAGGAAAATTTTATCTCCTGTTTCACATGGGCCAGTTTCCCACTGGTGAGGAATGTCTTAAAATCCTGAGGTGACAGCAGTAGCAGCTCTGGTTGCTCTATAATGTTAGAAATATTCATCTCAATGAAGTTCACAACTACTTCCTCCAATCCTGCGAGACCGTATTTTAAGCTCGTGAAATACCGGGAGACGTAATTTCCTGCACTGACATTCAGCTTTAGATACTCTTCACAATAGTTTGACAGCGATTCGACCATGAAATTTTTACTGACATCGAGTAAAGCTATCACGTTTGTTTCCGTGGGAACAATAAAACCTGAATATACATATTCCAGAAAATCTGAAAATGCCTCTACATTGTCGTAATGTACCGACAGTCGTACATTTCCACTCCCCTGAGAAAATATCTGACTAGCAAATTTCTGACTCCAGGCAGCAAGCACAATTTTGTGAGCACTAAATTTGGCATTCTGCACCTCAATGAGAAGGTCACAGAGCTTTTCCTCATCTTTAAATTGTTTCAACTTAGCCAGAATGTTGAAAATCTGCCTGCCCTCCATCATTGTGCGTTCTTGGAGTTTACGACTCTCGCATGAGAAAGTTGTCATGTCTCGCACAAACGGATCATCTGGAAAATTCCATGCCATTGTTGGTTGTTGTCTTACATAATGTTATTTTAGCCTACTGCTCAAAACAAGAAACTGTCATGCTGTCCTTCTGCTGTGGACATTTTGAAACTTGCATGGGACCTGAAAAATAGAGAAATCAAAGAATAAAAACGGTAAAGATCGGATGCAAAATGAAGGTGCCAGAGTATCGACAAGACAAAATATAATTGCTTTCATTAAATCATCATGGAATGGACCATAACTCTGATGTTTATTATCTGATAATGGTGTTTTTCAAACTCAGGGCTCAAGCAAGGTCTAAATTCCAGGGAGAAATGTTGCCCAAATGAAGGAGAACTTCTCTTTCCAGTCACTGACAGTTACTACTGACACAAACCATTTCAGAACAAATTCTCTCTTCCTATTCTTCTCATAATCTTTCTTAGATAGCCTTTTTACTTTACTTTGTTCCTCTGTTTCAGACAATTTTGATGATGAAAACCCAAATGAAACAAGTTTTGACATATGGCGTTCAGTTGCAGTTTACAATGTGAAACAGGAGATAAAGTTTTCCTTGATAATCAGCTGGGCGGGATATAGTTCAATTGCCGTTAAATTATGAATTGAATTGAATTGGGGTTTTAAGGCGCACCAACACATGAAAAGGTTATATGGCGCCTAAAAGGCATGAACATGCCAGGCTCATCTTCCATGTACATCGAGATAAAATATGGAAAATGGGCCTAGAACCTTCTCACCCTGAACTGCAGTGTTGCTGCAAATTCTATCGAAGAAACTCCAATTACGCTGGAGCCTCGTTATTGTTTTTCTGCCACTGCTCTTTTGATGCGAGCGAGATCAAAAGAGCAATGGCAGAAAAACAATAACGTGGCTCCAGCGTAATTATGAAAATATAGAGTTAAAAATGACAACAGGCGACAAAATATTAGGTGTAAATATTGATGAAAATATGCAATGGAATAACCATTTTCATGATATTTCCAAAAAGATATCGTCATGTCTGTGGCTGTTATCCAGAATACGTTCGTATATATCACAGGAACATAGTTTATTATTCTACAATGCATATATACAACCTCATTTTAATTATTGCTGTGTTAACAGAATTACAAAATTACAAAGAAGAGCATGCAAAATTATACAAGGTCATGAATATATTAATCTTGAAACTGCACGTATTTCTCTAAATTTGTTATCATAAGAAATAGTTTTTCTTCAAAAAGCTAAAAGCATGTACAAAATAGCAAATCAAATGTCCCCGCAATATCTAAGTGACTTGTTTCATATGAGTAAATGAGAAAAATACTTCAATGCAACTCAGATCAATTACAAATAGAAATTTCATAATACATATTCTGGAACTTTAGTATGGAATAGCATTCCCTTAGAAATTAAAAACTCTACATCATTGATTATATTTTCCAACAAATGCATGAAACGGCTAAAAAGAGAAAATCAAATCTAAATCTAGTATAGTCTAGTTGCTTTTACATATTTTGGTAATTCCATGGGTTAAAGCAGTAATGATGTATACACATACACTATACATTGTAACAAATGTGTCTATGTTTATGTATACATTATAGTACGTTTATGTTTTATCTTGATAGATTTAGGCGTTTCATTTTAAAATATCAAATTGTCATATGTGTTCATAAGTATGCCTAAAGCTATTTTATAAATGATATTTATTTGTTGTATTATATTTGTAAATATGTTATTAAGAGGGCCTCAAGGAAGATTGGCTAAGCCAATTGAGCCACCCTCTATTAATAAAGAAATTACTTGCTTACTTTACTTACTTACAAAATAATTTTATGCAAGCCAGTCTAAGATCATGTTATAAACACGCCGTGCATGCTTACAGCAATGTTTGCGTTTGGAAAAACAACAAATTGCTCAGAATTCTATAGCCAGAGCCCCAGATAAAATGTGTATCCCTGAAAATATTAAAACAAGAGGCCCAAGAGGGCCTGTGGATGCTCTATATGCAAAAATGGCTCTTATATCAAGGGCTGTCGTCATAAAATTCCCATCAGTACTTTCAAAACATTGCAAAAACAAGAGGCCCAAGTCGGCCTGGAGACGCTCTACTGGTATGATGTGATTCAAAAACATAAACATGATAGAGGCCAACCCAAGAAACATCACATTTCCTATATATAACTCTATGTAAACTTTGAGTTATCGTGGTGGCCATTTTGAATATTTGACGACAACGAAAAACACAAACTTGACAGAGGCCAACAACAGGAACATGTTTATGATATTTAACTAGAATGGAATAAGTGGTAATATGTCGTTTGATAAATGTCCTTAAATATGACCTAGTTTTAGCCATGGTGGCCATCTTGGATGACTGGAAGCTGCAAAAAACATATACCTGAGAGGGACTATCCCAAAGATCATTGTGATTTAAGTTTCAAAATCCTTCAAGCAGTTTCAGAGATGTCATTTTTAACGTTTTCCTATGTAACTCTATGTAAACTTTGGGTCGCTGTGGTGGCCATTTTGATTATTCGACGATAACGAAAAACACAAACTTGATAGAGGCCAACCCAAGGAACATGTTTATGATATTTCACAAGAATGGAATAAGTGGTTTCGGAAGAGATGTTGTTTGAAATTTCCTTAAATTTGACCTAATTTTAGCTATGTTGGCCATCTTGGATGACTGGCGGCCAACAAACAAAAATCCGAGGGGGGACTATCCTAAAGATCATTGTAATGAAGTTTCATCAAAATCCTTCAAGCGGTTTCAAAGAAGATGTCATTTTTAGCCTTTTCCTATGTAACTCTATGTAAATGTTGAGTCTCCGTGTCGGCCATTTTGATTATTCAAGGATAACGAAAAACACAAACTTGATAGAGACCAACCCAAGGAACATGTTTATAGTATTTCACAATAATGGAATAAGTGGTTTCGGAGATGTCGTTCGAAAATTTCTTAAATTTGACCTAGTTTTAGCCATGGCGGCCATCACTGATGACTGGCGGCCATGAAAAACACACATCTGAGAGTAACATTGTGATGAAGATTCATAAAAATCCTTAAAGCGGTTTCAGAGGAGATGTCGATTTCATAAAATTGCTATCAGACGGACGGACTGACAGACGACGGACGAAAAGTGATTCCATAAGCTCGCCAGGCCTTTGGCCAGTAGAGCTAAAAACAAAAGAGGCCTCTACTGGCTAAAGATAAAGCTTATAGCCATAACTCTGTCAAAAATCCTTCAACCGGAACATGGTAAAGAAAAACGCAACTAGGCTTCATGGTACTGATCATCCCTGCCAAGATTCTCTGAAATGCAGCCAGAGGTTCAGGAGGTTTGTGTATTAAAACCTTTCAGGGGCCTTAACTGTGCCAAAATTCATTCAACTGGAACACGGCCATGAAATGCGCAACTAGGCTTGGTACTGATCATCCCTGCCAAGATTCTCTGAAATCCAGCCAGGGGATCAGGAGAATTAGCCATAACAGTGCCAAAAATCATTCAACCAGAACACGGCAATGATAGACGCAACTAGGCTTGGTACCCATCATCCCTGACAAGATTTGTTGAAACATGGCCAGGAGTTCAAAAGAGACTAATCTGGAAAAAGTCTGCATTAAAACCTTTAAAGGGCTTTAACTCTGCCAAAAATCACTCAACCGGAACACGGCAAAGATATACGTAACTAGTCTTGATACTTATAACCACTGTCAAGTTTCGCTGAAATCCGGCCAGGGGTTCAGGAGAACTAGCCCAGAATTTTTTTTGTGTATTAAAACCTTTAAAGGACCATAACTCCGCCAAAAATATTAAATCTGTCAATCAGAACATGGCGATGATATGCAAAACTGGGCTTGGTACTGTGATCATTCCCTGCAAAGTTTCGTTGAAATCCGGCCAGGGTTGCAGAACTAGTCAGGACAAAAGTTGTGTATTAAAAACTTTAACGGGCCATAACTCTGCCAAACATCTTTCAACAGGAACAAAGCGATGATATGCCCAACTTTCAATCCGAGAGTTTGTTCAGTTCACTCGAACATCATCTGCTGAAGTGCATATATTATGCGCGATTTCATTGGTTAAATTTAGCTGATCTTCTCATGAATACTGATGGGATGAAAGGTCGATCAGATGTGAACTCCAAGGCAGTGTTGTCAGATCCTAAAGCTGAGAGTATCGAAGCGTAATTAGGATATGATTTTAATGAGATTGCATAAAGTTCATTATAAGTCATTATAGAACGAAAAAGTCAAATAAAGCGCCATAATTTTGTAAAAAGTGTGATGTTCAGGGACATCAGTTGTTTTGTGTATATTAACAAATCATTGTACAATATTAGAGTGGAAAATTCTAAATCAAACAAAGTGCCATCATAAATTAAGCAATCAATGATGCGTGATGTACATGGACATAAGTTCATAAATTGTTATGTGTACGTCGATGTTTGGGAACAATCAATTTGAAAATGTTTGAGAAAAATGTGTTTAAAAGGTATACATGTGTGAACACAACTTTTTACATAAAATTACTCATTTGAATGTAAATTAACACTGCTAGATCCATATGCTAGTATTAGTTTCCATTTAAAAAGACTTCATTTCTACTATTGCAAATGGAAATACTTTTATTAAACATGACCATATTAGAATTACTTACTTTGCCGTGGATTATTGCAAAAAGATGCCTGACCATAAACATTTGATTACAAGAAATCCGCGGATTCACATGTCACGCCTAACGGGGGCGGGACTTAAAAATAAAAGATAACTGTTGCTTAAATGAGTTTGTAAACATTTTAATAACTAAAAGCAATGGAGTTGACAGTTTGCTGAGATGACATTTAAGTGCATTTGTTTAAAAAACAAAGATGAATCCATGCATTCAAAAAGATGCACTACCCTAGACACAACTATGTCAAAATAGAATATTCTGTCTTCTAAATATTAAGCTATAAACTAGGTTTAAAGCATCTAGTGCATAATTATAGTTCATGAGAAAGTGATGTAAATGTAACAATTAAAGTTATCTGCCCTTTGCTTGGAGGGTGAAGTCACATCCACATTTGCTTCTGGACAAGTTGTGATGTACTACCCAAGAAACAACTACATGTATAAGCGAAGTTTGAATGGTCTAATGCATAAAGTTTGTGAGAAAGGGACCTAAATGCAATTATTAAGTTGTCTGGTCAAGGTCACATCCACATTTGCTTTGTCACGTTGCAATGCACCACTCCAGAAACAACTATAAGCAAAGTTTGGAAGGTCTGCATACAGTTTGTGAAAAAGTGACCTAAACGCAAAAGTTGAAGGTAAACATATTAGTTATCTGCCCTTTGCTTGGAGGGTCAAGGTCATTTCCACATTTGCTTTGTCACGTTGCGATGTACATGTACCACCCAAGATAAAACTATAAGCAAAGTTTGAAAGGTCTGGTGCATATAGTTGTTGAGAAAATGACCTAAATGCAAAACTTGAATGTTAACGCTTTCGCCACAGTGTTTTTTTTATGCCTACTTTGGGGCCGTTATTCGGCCCCATTCACAATGCCAAAAAGTATACTTTTTTCACAATTATATCTAAAAAAATCACAATCTGAAAAAAAAAACAAAAAAAAAAACAACATTTTTTTAAGGGTAAATACAGACCAGTAAGGATACTAGTCTTAATATACGCTGGTGTTAAAACTAGTCTGTATTTTCCAAAAACAAAACTTAAAACCAAGGGATATTAAACTGTGAAATTAAAAGTGAAAAAAGTTTCTTTTTCTTTTGTTATAATATTTCACAATGTTCACAATTTCTAGAAAAATGCCGCTATTTTTCACAATGGCACAGGCACAGGCTGCATTCACAAAACACATAAAAAAAACACTGCGCCATCACTGGAAAAGCAATACCTATGTCTCCTGTTTTCTTCGAAAAGGCGAGACAAAAAACTGGCAATAAATATTTGATTTCCGATGTATACAAAATATGTTTGACTAAAGTTTACAACAAACAGCGATATACGTTAACATTTGTAAAATTCTTCCACGTACACATTCCGCCCCAGTGTTTATAGGATGCACTATTCAGAGTGAGTTACGTGATCCTTTACAAGGCCGTTTGAAAGGTAAACAATACATACATGTAGTTTTAAACTACGTATTAATTGCAAAAACAAATTTTGGATTAAACATTTAGTGTGAAATGGGATAAAGAATGATCATTCTTCACTTTAGGTAATAATTTTTTATGTCATACATGCCAAATCTCCCGCATTCTCCGGTAGACTGCCGGATTTGCCTGAACTACCGATCTTGACCTAGTAATGTATCCATATCATCCAATCAAATAACCGATGTATTTTCATCAACCAATGAAACAAGCTCCCATTCACTACAATGTGGTAAAGTGAAACAATGGCGATTCAATCGAACCAATTTGTAAACAAGTAGGGCAATTAACGAGTATGGCAATTTGATGGTGTTGTTTGATGAGCAAAGAGACGATCGATGCATGTCGTAATGAACAGGTGTGCATCTGTTTTTATTTGAAAATGCCGTTTGTTTTGAACGAATCCGAGATCAATGACGGAATGGCGTGTTTTTTTGTTTTGAAGCATGTTTGGTATTTTATCCAAGATCTGCTTCGACCTTGGGTAATTTTAGATTTGTTAAAAAATCGAAGGTCGAAACCTTAAAAAATCTTCTTCCAAGAACAGCTGACAGATTTCGACAGTTTCTTTTAAAATGATCGCAAATGCCTAGACTAGCAAGTTTGTTCAAATGAAGTCCCCGCGGTCAAAAATGGCCGTGCCCTGTGGGGTCCAAATTTGTGCCCTGTGGGGTTCAAATTTTGTATATTGAGATTTTGCATGTTTTTCATACTTATATAGAAAAAAAAAATTAAAAATCTTCTCTGAAACCACAAGGCATAGAGTTCTCATGTATTACTTGCAGCATCAGTTTATGGTCAAATTTTATATGGTGTAGTCTATAACAAAAGTAAAAGTAGAAATAAGTTCTGTTCGACCTAATGCATATTTTTTATCTGCCTGTCGTTTTATAATTACTCGTACTGCACTAGGAGCATCATGTATGTCTTAATTCCATAGGGTCTACCAATATCTAATATTACCGTATTGGTACCAGGTTCATCTAAATCCCTACACCATGTTCATCAATGATGTCTTATCCTCCGGGTATCACCACCGACACCCCCTCCCCTCTCCCACCTTTGGAGGAAAACACTGATATATGCATAATGGTAACAATCTATAGCTCCGAGTCTGGCATTCATTTTACAATGAAATCATCTAAAAAATTATGACAAAAGTAACAGTAACAGAATAGTATTCAACTTAGCGCGGGGTCTTAAAGATGGATTTTGAAAATCTACTTGCCAGGACAAGTGGATTTTCAAAATATTTCCAGACCCCTGTGCACGTCGGATGACGGCGTATATCAAAAAATTGTCTGGCCGTTCGTAGACGTGTATATTAGGCACTAATGACCGCCTGTGTTTAGGGTCATGAAATTCTTGCTCATTCATCAACACTAAAATTGTCATGAAATTAACAAAACCTCTTGTAAATATAAAACATATTTAAACTAGTTTCATGTGAATTTAACTCCCTGCAGTACTAAAAGTGGAGGTGGAGTGCTGTGGTCTAGTGGTTCACCTTATTCAGTTGTGTCCCTGAGCAATTACTTTATCTGCATTGCTTAGTACTGGTTCTACACAGGAAGATAATCAAGAAGTACCTTAGAACAGGTATAGAATACAGTGACACAACAGTAGGGCCTACACCATGATAGATCAGACGTGTAACATAAGCCAGGTTCAGAAGCTCAATGCAGCTTTTAACCAAGGCAATCTGGCAACATTTAAATTCACAGATATAAACTGAAATGAATAAAACTTAGACATTATCTACTTACTGAGGTAAACACCATGAATAATCTTTAATAACGCAGAGATTTCTGTCTCATTTTTACTCTGCAAAATGGCTTCAGTAGGTCAGCCAAGGTAGACAACTCACTCGGAAAAACGGGTGATACTATTCCCCGGTCGATTTCCCGGTTACTTCCCGGTTAAAACCCGGTTGAAAAGGGGTTGCAAATGTGATGAGTGTGTTGATGTTTCAGATGTTTTAATGATATATATATATTATATATGTATTCATTTTTCCATAATCACTAAAAAAAATGTTGAGAAAAAAAAGAAAGTAGTTTAATTAAGTGATGAATATTGGTGTTTTTTCACGATAATTTGACTGGTTTTGGCAATTCCCGGTTCAGTTTCTGAGACAGTTAAAGGATACAATGCCTTAATAATTCATAATTTATTGTTTTATTTCATAATATATGGTATTATTAACACATAACAATAATAAAACAGAAAATAAAACAGAAAATAAACGTTTTATTGCTTCATTTCCAACACCCGTATTTCGTGTAAGGAAAGCCGTAGAAATTACAGGTGAAGCGTTATTTCTGCACGTCGTGAGAAACAGTACACTATAGATTCAAGAAAACTAGATAGATCTACATAGATATTATCAGTATGTAAAACAACACATATTATTTAAACTCAAAATTGTAAAGTATAGCAAGACTTCAGATATGTAGCTATACATTTGGGATGGTGTTTCTATGTGAAAGTCACTGACAACTTCATGTGTATCGAATATGTGTAGAGATGTAAATCTATTTGTCAGAAGAATGTCTGTTGAAATTTTAGTTGAAGAAGTGCGTGTTGAGAAGTCTATTGTGCGAGGTGGTGTATTTACTGACTGTTTCACTGGCTGTTTCACTGTTAGTTTTCGGTGCTTTGTAGATTTAGTGGTTTTGAAATGCTGACGGGATGGCACGTGCTTTCTAATAGTCTCTTTCTGTGTTTTTACCGCTCTAAAAGTGTGTGATTGTGTAAGTGTAGACAGAGGGCTTAGTTCTGTTGGTGCATAATGTTCAGATGGCGGTGGCAGTGACGGCCACTCTTCTTCCGTCAAAGGAACTACCTGTTCTGGATATATGTCTGGCAATGGCGGTATGCCAACGTCTGTCTGTACTGCTGATGAGAAATAAATAGCATCCAGGATGTTGTCTGTCACCATCTTGGTTCCTTCACTGCTCAGGTGTAGCCCATCGGCCGACAACATGTCCCTGTTTATTGCACCACCTTCATAAAAATCACGATGGCTGATGAGTCCGAATTTTCTCTCGTAGAGGTGAACTTTTGATAGTCCTCTGTTAACTTCAATGGCCACAGAATTTATATTCACCAGAGTAGTATCGGACAGTCTGTTATCCCCATGAAACTTCGTCTTTGCACGTGGCGTTATTTCCGACATAAGGACACGTACGCTGTAAGTAGAAATGTAAGTAGAAATGTATTTTTAATATTATTACATATTATATATGTTACAAATAATTTGAAATAATATCTAAATCTGATTGATTGATTGATTGATTGATTGATTGATTGATTGTTTGATTGATTGATTGATTGATTGATTGATTTCGTACTGAACGAATATAATACAATGTCATTGTAGCAGAGCCATAAAATAACGGACTATAAAACCTATCATAGAGAGAGAAATAGGGAGAGAGAGAGAGAGAGAGAGAGATTTCTTACTTTGGATTTAGCTCCAGAATG